>RJWM01000715.1:106166-195051 GCA_004363535.1 Dasyprocta punctata
TTTGATACCAGGGATCAAACTCACAACCTCTCCCCTGCCAGACAGGTGCTTAGGCTGCTGAGCTAAATCCCCAGCCCTATTTTTTTGAGACAGGGTCTCACTATGTAATTCAGGCCGGCCTTGAGCTCACTTTGTAGCCCAGGCTGGTCTCAAACTCACAATGATCCTCCTGCCTCAGTCTCCCAAGCGCTGGAATGAAAGAAAGCCATGTTTAATGAAGAGGAGAATAACATGAACAAACCTCACGCTTGATAGACAAAGTGCTGTACACAGCAAAACACATCACTCACATAGCCAACTGTGCAAGTGCTTGCAATCACTTCAAAGCTACATAACACACATCCAACCTCTTGAAAATTAGTTGAGAGAATTAAACTAAATCCAAATATTTTCCAGCAATTTAATATGGGGAAAACAAGAAAATTCTTTAAAGGATTGGGATACTTAAAAAGTCCTATTCACATGCTCATCCCTAATCCATGCATTTATTCCATAAACATTTGTCAAGCATTTATTTACTCTGTGCAAAGCCAGAAAAGCTGAGGTCTATGACCCCTGCTTTAAGAAGTTTGAGAGTTTAGTTATCAACAAGCAAGCACATACATAAGTAAATTATGCCCCACATTGCCAAGTACTGAAAGGGCAGGAGGAATACCAGGGGCTGGACAGGTCTCCTCTAGGAAAAGGGAGTAGAAAAGATGCTCTCTAAACTGTGCTTCTACATAAGAATGTCAGCCTCCAGGGACTGGCTAATGGATTCAGTAACTTATGGAGCTCTGTAAATTCAGCCCCTGGGAGAGCTCAGATGCAATCACTAATCTTCTTATGCTGTGCTTTTGTTTTACACGTACCACACAGGAAGTACTTTAAACTAGGAATTAATAAAGTGGAAAGAGAAGCACATTCTACTCACCTTTCTTAGCATTAGGCCTGGTTTGTGCTAGTCAAAAAAAAAAAAAAAAAAAAAAAAAAAAAAAAAAAAAAAAAAAAAAAAAAAAAAAAAAAAAAAAAAAAAAAAAAAAAAAAAAAAAAAAAAAAAAAAAAAAAAAAAAAAAAAAAAAAAAAAAAAAAAAAAAAAAAAGGAAAGAAAAATTGCAGAAATTACTGTATAATTAAAACAAGTAAATTACTTGAACTGCATCATAAAACAAGTTATATGTTGACTAAAACAAAATGAAAAGTAGAAAACAAACTGCAAAGCACTACATATGGATGCTGAAGCAAAGAAAGATTATGTCAGTGATGTGAACTACAAAAATCAGCTTTTTCAGAAAAAGGATTATTGCATAAAGTGAGATGACTATGTTTTGTATAAAATATTTGTATTTGTGTATGTTGACTATATTGCGTATGCTGGAAAGTGGGAAAAAATTATCTAGAATTTGGTACCCCACATATGTGGGCTTTAATGTTACTAAAAATATTCTATTAGCATCTCTGAAAAGAGATATTACTGAAAAGTAGACAGGAACCTACCCAATTTATGAATTAAGGGGAAAAAACAGAAATGTTCATATATTGTTGATGGGAGTATAAAATAGAACAACTGCAAAAAACTGAGTTTCTTAAAAGTTTAGCAGGTACCCACACCATAGTCCAGGAGTTCCATTCCTAAAATACTGAAATTATATATCAACCAAAAGACTTGTGCAAAGCCAGACATTATGGTACAAACCCGTAATTCCAGGAGCCTGGGAGGCTGAGGCAGGAAAATGGTAAGTTCCAGCTTAGCGTAGGCAATTCAGTGACTTAAGGAGACCCTCTCTTAAAATAAAAAATAAGTCCAGGCGTGGTGGCACACGCCTTTAATCCCAGCACTTGGGAGGCTGAGGTAGGAGGAGCGTTGTGAGTTCAAGGCCGGCTTGGGCTACAACGCGAGTGCAAGACCTGCTTGAGCTACATAGTGCTACCCTGCCTCAAAAAACTAGGGCCTGGAGTTTGGCTCAGTGGCTTAAGCACCTGTCTGGCAGGCGCAAGATGGTGAGTTCAATCCCCGGTGCCACACACACACACACACACACAAAATAATAATAATAAAATAAAATAAATAAAAAATAAGAAAGGGCTAGGGATGTAGCTCAGTGTGAAGGCCCTGGGTTCTAGTCCCAAGAAGAAGAAAAAGAGGAGGAGGAAGGGGAGCAAGGTGAGGAAGGGGGAGGAAGAGGGGAGGGAGAAGGAGGAGGAGGAGGGGAAGTAGTAGCCAAATTTGAAAACAATCCAAATGTTCATCAGAAGAAGAATACAAAAATACATTGTGGTACAAGCCCTACTCAGCAATTAAAAAAGAATAAGCTACAGATACATGCAACAACGTGGACAAATCTCACAAATATCATGCTGAACAATACAAGCTAGGCAAGAAAAAGGTTCATATTTTATCATTGATTTATATGAAATTCAAGAGAAGTAAAACTAATCTATAATCGTAATTAATGAGCAGAAAAATGGTTGCTTAGCTGGGCATGGTGATGCCCACCTGTAATCTCAGCACCTAGGAGGCTGAAGCAGGAGGGTTGCCATGAGTTCGAAGCCAGCTTGGGCAAATAGTGAGTTTAAGACCAGCCTGAAGTAAATAGCAAGACCGTGTCTCCTTGTCTCTAAAAACAAACAAACACTTGCTTGTGGAGGTGAGAACTGATTGGAAGGTGGCATTAAGGAACCTTATGGAGAGCCAGGAATGTTCCATGTCCTGATTGGAAAGACCAGGGATGTACCTCAGTGGTAGAATGTTTGCCTAGCATGCATGAAGCTCTGCATTCAATTTCCAGTACCACAAAATAAACCATATGCAAATGTATATATATATATATATATTTTTTTTTTTAAACTAGGGTCATAAGCCGGGCGTGGTGGCGCACGCCTTTAATCCCAGCACTCGGGAGGCTGAGGTAGGCGGAGCGTTGTGAGTTCGAGGCCGGCTTGGGCTACAGTGCGAGTGCAAGGCCAGCCTGAGCTACACAGTGCGACCCTGCCTCAAAAAAACCAGGGCCGGGAGTTTGGCTCAGCAGCTTAAGCGCCTGTCTGGCAGGTGCGAGCCTGTGAGTTCAATTCCCGGTGCTGCAAAAAAAAAATAAATAAATAAACTAGGGTCATAGAATATGTGAGTATATACAGTTATCAAAACATTTCTTGTATATTTAAGATCTACACTTTTCACTATATGTACACTCTGCCATATGTTTAAATATGGCATTGATTCTCTTTGTGTGAGAAACTGAAAGGGTAAATAAGAACCAAAATGGATGACAAATACTGGGAAGTAGGAAGAAATGTTCAAATGGGAAGGGGAAAAAGGGAGGGAGGAAGGGGAAGGGAAAGAAGGGGAAAAAGCGGGGGGAAAGAATAGAAGGGGAAAATGGAAACAAAGCTTTTGTAAATGGGGAGAAAAGGGTTGAAAGGAGAGAAGGGGAATGGGAAAAAAGAAAAATCAATATATATTATGTACAAATTCCCTATGATGAACATGATCATTATATATGGCAAAGTGTACTAAAAAATTTGCCACAATAAAAAGATGAAAATATATTCTGGTCTCTTATGTACTCTATTTTGAACCTTGCACTTTGAAGCTTGGTCTTCTTCCTCTGTTATTTATTGTTTATTTATTTGCAGTACCAAGGGTCGAACCCATTGCCTTCACACGAAGACACATCTCCAGCCCTTACTTTTTGTTTTGAAACAGGGTCTAAGTTGCTAAGTTTGATTGATTGATTGATTGATTGTAAGTAGATAGTGATTCTACCTTATTTATCGTTTGAATACTTATTTTTCTGCAGAGTTACTATTTTTTACACTAATGCTATAAAATCTGTGATTTCTATAGGAGACAGAAGTTGTCAGAAATCAAATTTTTGTCAACACGCATGATTAGATTTAAAAGATGCATTTGAAGCCAGACTCTAGGAGGCTGAGGTGAGAGGGCTGCCGACGGGAGCCCAGTTTGAGAAATTTAGCACCTTAGTGAGACCCTGTCTCAAAATACATATATAATGTAAAAGGGGCTGGAAAAGTGCAAATGTCTTGTGTCCAATCCCCAATATCACACACACAGACACACACACACACACACACACACACACACACACGCCGGCATACATACATTCGTGCATGCATAAGTGATGTACTTAGGCAAAGAAGTCAGTGGTTAAGAGTGAAATGGGAGGTGAGGTATGGTGGCAAGAGGCTGACGCAGGAGGATTGTTGTGAGTTCAAAGCCAGACTGGACTACACAGTGAGTGCAAGCCAGCCAGAAATGTATAGTGAGCCCCTATCTCCAAAAAAAAAAAAAGAGAGAGAAGTGAAATAGGGGTCCTGAAGAGCACTGCTGTCATAGTGTAAAAACATTGGAATTTGAATATGAACATTATGAAATGACAATGTAAAGAAGAAAGAAGGAATCTAAAACAATAGTTTTTACTTATGAAATTCTTCACCATATTTTTACACAGCCTCTTGTTCAGAGAGAATTTATAAAAGCTACGATTATCTATTGGGGGTGTGTGAAGAAGGACATAGAGCACCCCATCCCCAAAGAACTGTCACAGATTCGGGGGGGTACAGATGAGATTTGGGGGTTTATCAAAAGATTATGGAATGAGGGCTAGAGATGTAGCTCAGTGGTAGTGTATTTGCCTCTTATGAACAAGGTCCTGGTTCAATACCAAAGCCCACAAAAAGAAACTGCTCACAGGGTGCTAGGTTATAAGACACTGTGGTGTGTAGGACACACAGGAAATACAGGATGTGATACCACTCCTGCCCTCACTGGGTCTCCTGAGCAGCACTGAGAACCATGTAACAGGATCTGGTCCTGCATCAAAAGTAACTACACAGCTCAGACGTCCCACCATGACAACCAGAACTGCGAAAAGTTTCTACCACCATGGCATTCACTGGAAAAAAATCACCCCGTGGTAATTTAAGCCCTTCATAAGGTTTTCAGAAATGTCTTGTCATTTAGAAGAAATAGGTTTCATTTCCCTAATCTTAACTTCTTAGTTTCTTTCATTTACTATACTTCCTTCAAGGGATTTCACTTGGGTTGATCTTAAAGTGAGAGATGGAGAAATGAGACCTCAATTGTCATAGGGAAAAGGGAAGTCACCAAGTCACAGGGGTTAAGTGCAGCATTTTTATTTTAAAAAGTAAAGTGAATCAAATAGATCTGCGTTAGCCAGACATCTATGTAACTATTGCAAAAGGTAGGAGGTCTATTTTTCATAAACATGGTATTTAAATCTAAATTTTTACTTTGGAAGAGAAAAATAAACATGTGTTCTGCAAGGCTACCTACTCCTGCGCGCTGGAGATGAAAGAGTAGTGGTTAGGGACAGCCATCTGCCTGCCCCTGGCTCCTAGGGAGATGGGGAAAGCACCCTACCCCACCCCACCCCACCCTTGTCTCAGGGCCTTGGCCATCTGGCTGCCCAAGCTTTCCCTCCCACGGCCATTTCTTCTGGCTCCTCTGGCTGGAAGAGAGCAGACACATTTGTCCTTCTAGAAAGACACAAGAACAAGCTTCAGCCATGCAAGGAGCCAGGAATTTTTAAAATTCAAATGGAAATTACACAGTACCTCCTTCTTCCAGCAATGCTGTCTTTGTCACTGATCCCTGTTATCTAAAACACTTTTTCTTTTCTATCCAGAAAAATTGATAGGTCTGGAGTCCAACATATTTTGTAATTGAGAGTTGTCTAATGACAGCCAAGTACCTAATTCCTATGGCAACTCCCCCTCAGCAGTTTAATTTAGAGTGCGAGGACCTGAAGTGGGATATAAAATCATTCAGTAATTATACGTATTTCACGCTGAAGTCACAGGAAATGGGGAGAGGGTACACTGAACATGAAACAGTGGTGACGGTTTGAATGCCATTACCATTAAAATGATTTCAAGTAAATAGGACATCAGCAACGCAGGCCAAAATTTCAGATTTTATAAAAATAAACATTGACTCTTCTAATAACAAATACTGACTAGCTAGTGACACAAGAAATGTGAGTCTCCCATTTGTCTGAAATGAATGGGCTCTGGATAGACTGATTTTTGTTTCACTAACAAACAACATATTAACCAAGAGATTTTGTGTTTTAAAAATCTTGTACTTCTTTCTTCTTCTTATTTTTTTCTTTTTTTCTTTTTTGTCTTGTAGTAATTCAAACTATACACTTATCTTTTTTTAACAGTATAAGTTTAAAAGACCAAAGGCAAAAAAACATGTATTTTGGAAATTACAGATCTGTAAATAATGGCTCAGAATGGAAATCTCATTAGAATCTTGGAGACAATAGTAGTCAATAATCTTACTATGAAAAGACTTGCTCCTTCCTCATATTCCAAATGCAAATATGTAAACTTGGAAAACAGCTGTGTAGTTTTGATGTGAGAAGTTTTACCTTACTATAAGAAGTTTCTAAAAGAATTTTCCCATGTGTTCTTTTTTATTTTAATATCAAAAGGAAAGGGAGGCCAACAAAATTAAATTTGGAATATTGTTCTACGTTGGATGAAATAAAGCTGTGACCCAGATCCGTACAGAACACCAGATGTTTCCTACCTGCAGGAGACGTCTATATCCCTGGGTTTTTTTGTTTTGTTTTGTTTTGGTTTGGCTTGGTTTTTGCTTTTTGCTCACCCTCAGAAGCATGTTCCCACATTCAGGCAACTCCTCACCATCCGAGTCTCAGCAAGCAACAGGGTCGGCCCGCTCCCCACCAACCCCGTTCTAGATGCTAAAGAACCAACCACTCATTTCTTTGACAGCACTAATTTCTAGCCTGCTCCAGATTCTGACTCAGAAGCCAGGAACCCAAAGCAGTGGAAGAGTGGTAAGTGCATTCTGGTAGTAGCACCCAGCTTCAACAGGTAGTGAGAAGAGCAACACCTTTCTCCGTGCAGTGCTGGTGGAAATGGTAACTGTAGAGTCCACTTTGTGTTGGCAACATGATCCACGGAGATGAGCTGTTAAACCTCAATATGTAACCTCCTTTGACTTTGGACATTGCACTTTCGCAGGCTTCTGTGAGCTGCCTAGTATGCTTTCCATATTTTCCTTTTCTGCTTAAACCAGAATCACCTTTTGTTGCTTGAGACAAAGCACCCAAAGGGACACACAGCCTCTGAAATCATGGCTTAGAACTAAAGAGAGGAGTCAGGCAAGGAAGCACAGTGTCTCTCATAAGCTATGTAATATTCATAGACATTGAGTTGAAGTTAATTAATGAAAAGATATGTACATACATTGTTTTCCTTAATGTGAAGGGAAAGGTAGCTGTCGCTGATCGTTGGGAAACCTTTCCCCACAACTGTGGTGTGAAACGCAGGCTGATATCTGATAGCCACTGGTCTCTTGGTCCATTTTCTCTGCCTCTGCGATCTCCACAAGACAGAGACTCCAGCAGGCCACTCTATGGGCTGCGCAACAGCAGAGGATAAAGGAGCTTGCAGATACCGCCAGATTCATCAGGGGAGTGGCTCCAGTTCAGATCCAGTGGGCGGCCAAGCAGTGAGAACACCGGAATGAGAAGTCAGGGGAAGATGATGTCAATTACCCACTTTCACAAGCAAAACTCTTAGTATGAGCCTGCTTGTGTATGTTCCAAATGTTTTCTTTAGTTGTTAACGAATGTTAAGAAATAGATAGTGGTGATGGTTGCATGACATTGTGAATATAATTAATGCAACTGAGTTGTACACTTATAAATGAGAAATGTAATGGTTGATACATTGTGTCAACTTGAGACATTCAGAAGCTTAAGTAACTCAGCAGTTCTACAACCTGGAGTGTAGAGGATGTGCTCTAGGGTGGCTGTTTACTGTCCAGAATGTTGTAATGGCTGAATCATTGTGTCCACTTGAAAGGTTAGAAGTTTAACTAAGTGACTCAGCATGGCACCAGGGTCCTCACTTTGTAAACATCCTGGGCTTGTGCAAGAGGAGGGCACAGAGATGGTGTGAGTGCTACACCCACCCCAGGGCAGGTATCCTACTTACAATGTAAGTGAGGAAAAGAGACTTGTTCCCCCTCCCCATTTTTGCTCTTGCTGGTTTTGCTGTCTTTTGCCCCTTTGAAGTGTTCCCCTCTGCCATACCACCCTGCTTTGGAGCCAGTTGATTATAGACTGAAATCGCTACAAACTGTGAGCTAAATAAACCTTTCATTCCTTAATTCTGGGTGTCAGGTGTTTTGTCTCAGCAATGAAAGAAAAGTAACCAACACAATAATCATGGCAATTTATTTATTTTTATTTTTTTATTTTTCTTTTGAGACAGGGTTTCACTATGTGGTTCAGGCTGGCCTTGATCTTGTGGCAATCCCCCTGCCTCAGCCTCCCAAGTGCTGGGATTACAGGCATGAACCACCACACCTAGCATGTTACATATATTTTGCTACAACTTTTAAAAATTAATGATGTTATAGTCTGAGAACCACTGAAATAAACACATTAGGTAGGTGAGTTGAATGTTACAAGAATTGTATCTCAACAAAGCTATCAAAAATAGTCTGAGTGTTTAGGATTTTCTTCCTGAAACAGTTGGCAGTTGGCGCAGAGCAATGCTACCTACCTTCTGGGAACTGGGAACGCGTCCCTCTTGTCTGATGGACAGCTCGACATGTCCCTTCCCCAACCCATGAGTTGCGGGTATCAGGACATGGGAAACAAATGTGCCACGGTTTGGAACACATCAAAGATTTAACCACCTTGCATAGAGCAAGCATCTGGGGGAGATGAACACTGTTACCCGGAGTGTGGCAGCACTGCCAGAGGGAAGCTACGAACGATCAAGTGTAAATGAAAACCACACTTGGCTGTCATTGAGGTCATTTTTGTTTTTGTTTTTGTTTTTGTGTTTGTTTTAAATCTGTGAATTTCAAATGAAAGCTGCTGGCTCCAGGTCCACTCATCCAACAGCATGCCCGAAGCTCCCAGCTGGGGTCCGGCTGCAACTGATCCCCAGCTGGAGCCCTGTCTGTCAGCTCCACAGCGACACAGTATACTGTTTCTACATTTCGAGACAGGTGCCTGTATCTGTCCTGGACTTTCCTACTTCCATGTCATTCAACATGCTGTTCTTTACATCTGGAAAGACTTTTCTGCATATCAGCATCAGACCCTACCAATTTCTTAAGGTTCAGCCAAAATACAAACTTTTCTTTTTTCCAGCTCTGAGCTGGAGAGTCACCTTCAACACAAATTGATTTCAAAATGACAGCTGTACACACAGCTCACACATGGTTTGACCAGGCACAAATAGAATATGGAAGAGATTGGAAGTGCTAATATGGAGTAGGAAGTTCTCCCTGCCTTCTAAGACCACCTTAATCAAAAAGTGAGTCAAAGCCGGGTGTACTGGCACATGTCTTTAATCCCAGCACTCAGGAGGCTGAGGCAGGAGGGTTGTTACGAGTTCAAGACCAGCCTGGGCTACAAAGTGAGTTCAAGGCCAGCCTGAAATGCATAGTGAGACCCTGTCTCAAAAAATAGGGTTGGGGATTTAGCTCAGTGGCCTAAGTGCTTGCTTGGCAGGTGCAAGGTTGTGAGTTTGATCCCTGGTACCAAACAATTAAATTAAATTAAATTAAAAAGTGAGTCAAGGGCTGGGGTGTAAGTCAGTTCACTACTATGCATGAGGTCCTGAGTTCAGTCCAACATAAGTGCACACACACACACACACACACTCATTCGGCATTGTGTGAAACAAGATAGAACAGGTGTTTAAGCTTCTTGGGTGGCACTTACTGTTCTCTCCATCCCACTGGGATCCCTAGAGATTAGATGGTGTTCACGAGAAAAAGATCCCATGGTCCACACCTCTCAGCATTTCTTTCTTTTTTTTTTTTTTTTTTTTTTTGTGGCACCAGGGATTGAACTCACAACCTCGCACCTGCTAGGGCAGGTGCTTAGGCCGCTGAGCCAAACTCCCGGCCCTCTCTCAGCATTTCTTGCAACTGCATTGCTACTGTGCTTGACACTGCAGCCACTGTTCACCATCCTACCACACATCCGGGACTGCCGACCCTTCTCTCCAACTGATGGGGGAAGCAAGTGAAGATGCAAGTCAGTCGCAGTCTCTCCACTCAGACCTGAGAGGAATTGGAACCCAAGCCTGCTACAGGTGAGCCACGCATTCTAAGTTTTCCCAGAAGCCCTTGCAGGAATGAGGTCCTGAAGAAAAGCTGCCCGTCCTCCCTCAGGGAGCCTGGGAGTGTGCGAGAAGAGCTGTGGGCCCCTTGCCTGGGCTCTTCAGTGAACGCTGCAGATTTCTCGTTTGCTTTGCCACCCCAGGTTTCTGGGATTCCAGTCTGGAAGTTGAGATGCAAACTCACAAACCTGATATGGAAAAATCTGATGATCCAAAAATGATGGATTTTGCTTTGTTAGCTTTTTTTTTTTTTCCCCTCATTTGATGCGTCTGATTTCCCTTGGAGGTGTTAACTGACAAATGTGTTTTCAGAGTCTGTGGGCTGAGGTTGACAAAGGGAGTAAAATCAGTACCTATTCCATTCTTGAATAATACAAAGAAAAGAAATAAGTTGAAGATTTTGTTTTTAAAATCCCAGAGCGGGGGCCGCAGCTCAGTGATAGGTTCCTTACCTAACATGTGCAAGGCCCTGGGTTTAATCCTCAGAACTGGGAAAAAAAATCCAGCTGATCTCATTAGTTCAAGAGGTTACATCTTCACTCACTCATAGGAAGTGCTGCGTGAGTGCTGCAGTCTGGGTGAGGATTTCCAGGGTTCTCAGACAGAGTCCCGCAAGAGGGAAAAATGTTTCCTCCTGTGCTCTCTAGAAATGGAGGCAATTTATTAACCAGGCAGGAAGCTAATCTGTGCCCATCTGACCTGCATTTCCACTTCAGACAGCACCATAAACTGAGGATAGAGAGGGCTTAGACACAGTCATGGCTAACCTTTTAGAGACCAGGTGCCCAAACTGTGACCCCCAAACCCACTTATTTATCACCAAGTGTCCACACTGTGATTAAACTCGAATCCTGAGTTTTGTTTTGTTTTGTTTGTTTTTGTTTTGAGATAGTGTCTCACTTGGTAGTGCAGGCTGTCCTTGAGCTCACTATGTAGCTCAGGCCAGCCTTAGACTTGTGGCAATCCTCCTGCCTCAGCCTCCCAAATGGGGTTACAGGCATGTGCCACCACATCCTGCTGAACACTGAGGTTTTAGTTAGAAGAAACGACTCAAACACTTGGCTTGCATGTCAGCAAAGAGGGCTCTGCATGCCAGCTACAGCACACATACCCTAGGTTCGCCACCACTGAATTAGAACAATTTCTTTATGGGCCACGAAGTGTTAGACTGGGGTCGCTGCAGGTATGCTGAGTTGGATTTCTAGAAGAGTATTGCTGAAATCTTTTCACTTTAGGTCTTGCATTAAATAAACCATGCCCCACATATCTTATAGTTAGTAGGATTAGACTCAAGACATTTGAGTGAGACTTCAAACAAGGTCACACTTTCTAAAGAGTGACTGCAACAGCTATATTTACATATCCATAAAAAGGCATTGTTAATTATGGTTTTCCATCTGTATAACTTAGAAAGACTGTAGAATGCAAATTTTGGGGATATGAAGGACAGTGACATAAATATCCATGTATGGACACGCGCGCATTCAAGATTGGAAACCAACTAATATCCATGGCATAAAATACTAATGATACGTTTTGGACCATTTTTTAAAAAATAAATTCACTTTAAAAAGTTAATCATAGGGTCTGCAATACAGCTCAGTGGCACAGTGCCTGCCTGGCAAGCTCCAGATCATGAGTTAGATTCCTGGTATCCCACCCCCCAAAAACAAAAATAAAAAGCTAATCAAGTAAGAACTCTGTCCTCGAGAGCTGAGCATAGTGGCACACGCTTGTAATCCCAGCACTCACGAGGATCCCTGAGCGTTTGAGGCCAGCCTGGGCTACACAGTGAGTTCAAGGCCTGAACTACATAGCGATAGGGAGACCCTGTCTTGCCCTGTCAGTGGCTTAAGCGCCAGCCCTGGCAGGTGTGAGGTTGTGAGTTCCACCCCTGGTGCCGCAAAAAAAAAAAAAAAAAAGAAAAGAAAGAAAGAAAGAAAGAAAGAAAGAAAGAAAGAAAGAAAGAAAGAAAAAGAAAAAGAAACAAAAAATCACAAAATAAGATAGGGAGAGCCTGTCTCAAAAAGAAAGAAAAGAAAGAAAGGAAAGACAGAAGAAAGAAATAAAAGAAAGGAAGGAGAGAGGACGGGAGGGAGGGAGGGAGGGAAAGACATTGGTCCTTGATTATATGTTCATAGTGAACCCACACTGATCACATCTCAGGTATCTTACACTACACACCAAATTGCCAGACTCACCGTGTACATTGGCCACGCCTCCGATTCACATCAGTGCACTCGGAACTCACGAACTCTGCTGTAAAGTCCTGAGAACAGACTGTTAGGAAAGAGCCCATGGTTTCCTGCGTTGCTACTCTGCTGTGGGAAGTAGGCAGCGCGAGCCCGAGCTCTCCTGTCAGTGTGGTCAACGCGCAGCGGGCGCGGCTCTGCGCCCCACCGAGATCTTCCTGCCGCGCCAGCACCCACGGCAGCGCCACCTCTCAGCCTGGTTCCGCAGGGTGGCTCCACTCCGTCCAGAGGTGACCCTGAGTGCGGGGAGGAGGCCCCGCCGCCTGTCTCTTCCCGGAAGGGGACATCTGACCGGGAAGCGCGGAGAGTGTCTCTCACCAGGGCCCCTGGAGTGCCCCGCTGCCCCTCCTGCCCGGATTCCGGGAGTTGTTCTAATGTTCTCTCAAAGTGCTTTCACCTCCTTATTTTGTTTTTTGTTGTTGTTGTTTTTGTTTGTTTGTTTGTTTTTCCCGGCACTGGGGATTAAACCAAGGACCTTTTTCACTGAGCTAGCTACATCCCCAGCCCTTTTAAAATTTTGAGACAGAGTATGACAGAGTCTCAAAATAAATTGCTAAACTACTTGGGCTGGGTTCAAATTTGTGATCCTCCTGCCTCGTCCTCCCAGGGTGCCAGATTATAGGCGTGCACCACCACATCTGGATGAGAATACTTAGCACACTGCAATACACATACTCAATATACTATTTCAGTGCTATCACAGACTTTCTGGTTCACAGTTAAATGCAGAATGTACGGTCATCATCTACCTCACACTGTTCATTCTGATGTACAAAAACTCCGAACAGCTGTGGTTGATTGCTGAGAATTATTTGAAGGTAAGTTGATGCAGTGTGTCAGAAAATAATTGAAGGACCTCGTGGAAAAAAATTAGTCTGTTAAATTCTCTCTCTCCCTCTCTCTCTCTTCTTCCCACCCCTACCCCGTTAAAAAATGTGTTAGACTTCTCTTTAGGATTCCAATACCACACTGGAGACTATTTGTGAACTGTCACTAAAGACATTCATTTTCTCACAGTCAAATGAATCTTCTTTCAGTTAAGCCCTAGATAGTTTCTTGCTGACCTACTCTGGAAGTAAAAGTCCTAAGTCATTGTATGGTAGTAAAATTTTAAAACATTTAAGCAGCAGGAAACAGCGCAAAGATGTCCTGTAGTAGTGTTCTCCTCTGCTACAGTCACTGGGCTGAATTCTGTGTCTTCCTCACCTCTAGAGGAAGTTAATACTGAAAGTACTTGTCGTTCAGTGTGGGGGCGAGCAGGATAGTTAGGTTTCTAGTCTTTAATTATTTTGAGGTTCAGATGAAACCAACAATTTTGGTTTTGTCTAACATCTAGGGTGTGTTTCCAATTAAACTGAAATCGCATTAAACACTTTTAGTTTCTTCTTTAAGGTCTCTATCGTGAGAATTAATTGTATGATTTTGCCTTCCTCTTCCCAAGCCCTTTCAGCTTAACACACTTGTACCTACTATATGAATACTGAAGGTCTCCATCCAAGGCAGAGGCAAGCAGCATGAAATTAGTCCTATCTCCCGTGCGTGGCCCCCAAAAGAGATGGCCTCAGACTGTAGGTACACTGGGCAAGGTCAGACGGATTCAGATTAGTGTCCAGCTTGTGGCTAACTAGACTCCTTCCCTTCCCACCAATGACAGCAGTGCTCTCTGTATCATTTAAAGTTGTTTATAGGAGAAGATCTTAAGAGAACTCATAGGTCTCCCTTTTTGTGAGGCTTAGAAGAACACACCTTCTCTAGTCTAAATCAGAATTTTAAACATCTCACAGGAGTCTCTTGGTTAAGTTCAGTAAAGAGTGCTACATCAGCAACACTTCCAGTCCTACCACCATCCCACCAATGAGTGCTGGAACGCAGAACCTGGTCCAACTCATCTTCACCTCCCAAGCACCTGACTTCATACCTGCCATTGGGAAGTTTAATAAACATCTGCCAAATGGGCATATCTTATTCATCTTTCCTACTAAATTTTTGTTTTCAGAGAAAATAAGAAATATTGTCAATTTAAACCTTAGATTTGACACAAGTTTGATAAAATTCATGCACTGAGAAAGGGCTTAAAACATATATTCACGTATATTTATCAAATTAAAGAAAAAAGTAGTATGCTTAGCAAAGACAAGGATGTTTCAAGTGTAAAGAGTCTTCAGATTGACACTG
The DNA here is from genome assembly GCA_004363535.1 of Dasyprocta punctata. NCBI lineage: Eukaryota > Metazoa > Chordata > Mammalia > Rodentia > Dasyproctidae > Dasyprocta > Dasyprocta punctata. The sequence continues at coordinate 120,737 of RJWM01000715.1, forward strand.
AACCAGGAATATTTAAAACAAAACAAAACAAAAAAACAGAACAACACACTCAAAAACCCCAAGGTTTGTTCTTGGAACCAAATGAGTATCCCCAAAAGTGAGTCCAGGCAGATGGAAACCCACTAGGCTGGGGATTTTAGGGCCGCCTTAGTGAGAGGTGGACCCATTCTGACTGTGAAGAGCTGTGAGAGTCCAATTCACCACAAACCCAACCACTGCTGCCTACTCAGGGCTCCTGAATAGTCACCACCCCCACTCTTCAGTTGGGTGATGAGTCAACCCAAAACCGTCATTAAAGCTACTATGCTTTCCTCCCCCTGCTCTTTTTACACCCAAGACAAAATCCTCAAAGCTTTAAGGGTAATCAGGACATATCACCCTAAACTGGTATTGGGGGCTCACACCTGTATTCTCTGCACTCGGGAGGCTGAGGCAGGAAGACTGCCGTGAGAACAAGGCCAGCCCAGGTTACATAGTGAGTTCAAGCCTACCATGAACTACATAGTGAGATGCTGTCTCAAAAAAGCCAAATAATAGTAATAATAATAATAATTAATAAATAAAATAAAACACACACACAAAATTCCCGGAATATACCACCATACACTGGACATGGTGTTGCGTGGCTGTAATCCTACCTACTCGGGAGACTGAGGTGGGATGATCACAAGTTTGAGCCCAGCCTGGGCAATTTTAGGGACATCTTGTCTTTAAATGATAAAACAAAAAATAGAAATGGGCAAAGATGTAGCTTAGCTAGATTCAATCTCCAGTACTGTAAAAAAACATATATATAAATATCATATTTTATATTAATATATTGTGCTTATATTTTATGTAACATAGAATATTTTATATAAACCTACCATCCTAAAATACGTGAACTGAAAGCAACTAAGAAACTACATGCATAGAAAGAATTCTCTACCTCACCTCTCTTCTGCCTAAAATTTCCCTTTTTAAAAGTATTTCCCTGACCCTTACTCTGAAGAGTTGTAGGACTCTGACTTCTATTTGGATAACACACCTGATTAAGTAACTGTCCATTATACATTTCTTAGTCACCTTCCCTCAATTTATAGCCCTTTGCAGCCCAAACACCTTGTCTAGCTCCTCTCTACAAATTTCTACACTTTGCTAAAATGGCATATAAATCTCTAGGCCTAATCATCTCCTTAAGTTTCCACTTCTTTTCTGTAATGCCTTCCATGCAAATAAAATAGTGATATTATCTTACTCCTTTTTGAGGGATGGACTTTCTTCATGTTGCCCAGGCGAGTCTCTAACTCTTGTGTCTCAGCCTCTCAAGTAGCTGGGGCTACTGTATGCATTATCACACCCAGCTCTTAGCCAGTTGCTGTATTAAAATAATTGAGGCTGGTATTTATAAAGGGAAGAAGTGGTTCTGGAGTCTGGGAAGCCTAAGAACTTGGTGCCAGTATCTCCTTAGCTTCTGGTGAGAGCTTCGTGTTGCTTTAGCTCAGAGCAAAAGGTATGGGGAGGAGCAGTGCATGTAGCAGAGAAAACGGGGCCCAACTCATAAGACACCTGTATTGGGTGATACTATGTACCCCCAAATCCTCATACACTTTTGATGGGGCTGAGTCTGGCGCTTGTGTTCGGTTTGTTGTCTAGCACTGGGATTGGTGATGTGAGTGCTGCACCTGCCCAGGGGTGGAGCTGAGATACAGTGTAAAGGAAGCAGGTCTTCCTCTTGCTCCTTCCATCCACTCACTCTCTCTTTCTCTCTCACCTGTGCACCTTGCTATTTGGTGGCCACCATGAATGGCAGCCCTACCATGCCACACTGCCTTGGAGCCAACTGCGTATGGACTGAAACCCCCTGAGAACTGTAAGAAATAAACCTTTCCTTCCCTAATTTTGGGCATCAGGTATTTTTGTCTCAGCAATGAGTGAAAAGTAACTAAGACAACACCCAACCCATTCCCTCAGAAAGACACCGGCCTGTTCTTGGGATCCGTTCCTGTGACTTGAACACCTCCAGCTTATCCCCTCCTCCCAATACTGCCACGTTAAGGAATTGAGTCAGCAGTGTATGAACCTGAGGGGATGCAGTCAGACCCCAGCAAACCTCAATAAAGAGACATGACAGTTCTGTCAGGTGGACACAGACAGAAACCACCACTGGGTTAGAAGATGAACAAACTCCTAGGCTTTTGGATCGTTAATCATGCTATGTCAGCTTGAGGGGATTGAGAAATGCCTCATGGATTAGCAAATCACAGCTCTGAGTGTGGATGATTGACATGTGAGCCGACCAACTGAGGGAAGAAGACTCACTCTGGATGTGGGTGGCACCAACCAATACGCTGGTAGCCTGGATGGACTGAAAAGGGAAAGAAGATGGAAGTGCCTGCGTTTTGGAAAGACTCTGGTCTTTGTCATAGCCTTTGCACACTGGTCTCCAGTTTCTTCAGCCTTGCAACCCAGACTTGTATCCCTGGCTCTCTAGTGAGCTTCTGGGCCTTGGACTGGCACTGTGTCCTTGATCCGTCTCATCAGTGGTTTCTGTCATCTTGGGCTGAGCAGCAACTGGACCCTCTGTCTTCCAGTGTGCAGATGGCCACTGTGGACCCTTGTGCCTCTAGTCCTATCAGCCTACCTAATAAATCCCCTGGCATTATTATACAAGTGACTTTCACTGATTCTGTCCTTCTGGAGAACCCTAACTCACACTACATGCCAGAAGCATGATTTGTGTTTTCCTCAGGGAAAGAAGAACACAGACTTGAAAGCTGCTTTTGGTATGAAAATAGTGATTTTTCACCTGGATCTACAGATACCCAGCAGGTAATTAAAAGCAGAACAAAGCTTGATTTTCATTTTTTGTCTGTCTCCTTTATTACCTTAAAACTTTGGAACAGATCCTTGCTCAGTTCTGTATATACATGCATATACTTCATAATGTAGGGAGTGTCTGACTAAAAGCAGGCAAAACAAAAGTCCTGAAATTACACAACCTACCTTGTCCCCTTTCATGACTGAGGATACCAAGAGGAGAGATTTACAGAAATATTCAACTACCAGTGAGGGCCTTGATGTCTCCAGTCACTGCCTTAAGTCTCCAGTGCCTTAGATTCCACCAGAGGACTGTGGCTGACCCAAGCAGAAGTAATCTCATGAAGACCAGATTGCTCCTTCAAGCATAAGGACTTCTGCAAAGTCACCTTGCAAAACAAGAATTTATATAATGATCAACCAGACCACTGTCCTGCTAACTTCATTATGTTGCTAACAGACCTCTTCAGCAGTGATGTGCTCCCTTCAGCTCCTCAAACTGAAGGCCCTCCCCCATTTTCCTTTAGTTCATAACTCATAAAACTGCCTAGGTCTCTCATAGACATAGCCCAAAATTCTTTTTCTGTGACATTGATCAAGAATCTACTTTGAGGGGGTGTCAAGGCTTGTGTCTAGATGGCCCCCAAAGACTCATGCAGTCATAGGTGGAGCTTTTTCAGAGGTGGCTGGATGTAGAGTGAGTGATGCTGGGATGAAGGGTGTGTAATTACTAAATTAGTCCAGTGGTTGGATTTGGCATAGTTCTGGGTAGGATCAAGAGACCCCACCCTGGGTGTGAGTGTTACCTGCCCTAAGGGTGTGTATCCTGGATAAGATGTAAGGGACAGAAAAAGGTCTCTGTTTGTCCTGTGAGCTGCTTTGCTGCCTTCTGCCTGCCATGGGCTGTTTCTCCTCTCTGATGCCCCCTCTGCCTCTCCACCCTGCCTTGGACCCAGCTGATTATGGACTGAAACCTCTATACACTGTGAGCTAAAGAAACCTTTCTTCCTTTAACTTTGGGTGTCAGGTATTTTGTCTCAGCAGTGAGAGAAAAATAGCTAAGATGTGGTGAGCTGTAGTATACATCTATTTCTTGGGAGGAACTTCTCAAACCCTGTTCAGAAACAAATTTATCCACTCCTCCTCCTTCTTCCTTTTCCCTTTTCCCTCCCCATTCTCCTCCTCCTCCTTCTCTTCTCTCTTCTCCTGCTTTTTCTCCTCCTGTTCCTGTTTCTCCTCCTCTTCCTCTTTTTCTTCATAATTGGGGTTTGAACCCAGAGCCTTTGCACTGAGATACATACAAAGTTCATTTTTGTGTTTTTTGTTTGTTGTTTTTGTTTTGTTTTCGAGACAGGGTCTCATTAAGTTACCTAGGCTAGGCTTGAATTTATGATCCCCCTGCCTCAGTCTCCCAGAGTGCTGAGATTACAAGTTTGTACCACCGTACCTGGCTGACAGCTGTGTGTATGTGCATGTGTGTGCATGTGTGTTTGTGTGCATGTGTGTGTGTGTGTGTTGCTAAAAATCAAACTCAGTGCTTCACATGTACTAGGCAAGTGTTCCACTACTGGGCTACATCTCCAGCCCTACCAATCTATGAATCTGCAAACTCCAGAAAATCTAAGAGGAAGTTTTTTTTTCCTTCTTAGTAGCCTAACAAGAAAATTAAAACCATAACAAAAACTTTTGCCATAAAAACACTGTGCTTACACCTGGGCGTGGTGGCAAACATCTGTAATCCCAGCTATTTGGGAGGGTAAAGCAGGAGGATCTCAAATGTGAGGTCAGCCTGGGGAACCCAGAGAGAACATGCTCCAAAGTGCAAAATAAAAAAGGACTGGGGGTATAGCTCAGTGGGCCAGCATCCCTGGATTTGATCACCAGAACCACAAAAGTAAAAAATATAGTACACTTGAAAAAGGAGTGACTTGTTGCCTGCGTCCAGCAGGTGCTCCCTGAGGCGCTCACTCTGTGCTCCTCCTCTCAGGAGGCTGCGTGGGAGGGGAGGAGAGGAGGCCTCGCACCCTTGCTCTACACAAGCTTTTACTCATCTACTCTGAAAATAGCTCTTTATCTGGAACTTAAGTGGGTCAGGGTCCAGTGGAATTTCATATGTGAAACTTTTTTTTTAAATATAGTAACAAAAAACTGGAGTGGAAAATGTCACTGAAATGTACATTAGATTTAGAATGGTTACTATTTAATTTTGTGTTATGTGAATTTTACAGCAAGCAAAAAAAAAAAAAAAAAAAAAGAAAAAAGAAAAAAACCAACTTACTGTCTCTGGACATATTTTCAAAATCATGGCCCACCTTTCTGGGCCGGGCTTGCCCCCATGAGGTTAGAAATGAGCTCCCAAACTCAGACTGTCAGGCTGCAAAGAATGCCCTCAAACAGGAAGCAGGAAAACTTGATGAGGCAAAGTTTAAAGCTGATTTCTGTAGAGGGTCCGAGAGCAGTCAGACGGGAGGCAGCGGTGCACCCTTTTGTGTGGTAAGTAGCAAGAGGCTTACAGTCCTTCAGGGTTGGTGAGTTTAAACCACCAAGAGATCCAAAGGATTGCGGAAGGGGAGGAGAAAGAAGGGGAGAGATGTATGGCATGGAAAGTCTTTGGCTATTGATAAACTATCATTGGTCTCTGGCTATGTTCCCAAAATTTAGGTGTTTCCTATTTCCTGTAATTTCAGTATGAAGGATGGTGCTTTTTTTTTTTGTACTGGGAATTGAACTCAGTGTTTGACTGTTTTAAAGTCACTAAATCTAAAGTGGCACAGAAAAAATAAGAACGAGAGAGATAAGGAGGAGGCCTTTAATGCGGAGGGCATGGGAGAGCTTTAGGGGCCGGGAGGGGGTGTAAAAGCTCTCAACAAGAACAGAGGAGTGTAGTTACCTTTATCAACTTTGGCTGGGGGAGGAGTCTGGGGAGGTGGGCAAAATGACATATTGACAGGTGATTTGAGGGAGCATCTGCCTGTGTAAAGCAGGAGACAGAATGATTTATTGGGGTCTGGGGGTGGAGGCTTGGGGGGTTGTGGAGTCTTGGGATTGGAGAGGGCTAGGTGCATGCGTAAAAGGGAGTGGGAAGTTTATCTTTGGAATGAGAAGGAAAACTTGGAGTTTACTCTTGGAGAGCTAAGTTGTTTCTCTGGGTCCGGTACCAAGTTGGGGGGATGCTAAGCCCCAGGCTAGCAGAACCTATCACTCAGGACCTTGCATTTGCCAGGTAGGCGCTTGCACCACTGAGTTATATCCCTGGCTGTGGTCTAAAATAAAGGCACTCCTGGTTATATTTTTGATAGAAAATATAAGGTTGCAGTTTCTCACATGTCTGTAATCCCAGCACTGACTCGGCTGAGGCAGGAAGATTGTCATGAGGTCAAGGCCAACCTGGACTACACAAGGAGACCCTGTCTCAAAAACAAAATCATGAAGCTTGTCCAGCCTGCTTTGTGTTGTAAAGGGATGGACAGAAACTAGAAAGAATTTATCACTGCAAAGAAACCCTGACTCCGGGTGTGGTGGTGTATACCTACAATCCCAGCACTCAGGAAGCTGAGGCAGGAGTATAACCTTGAGTTTGAGGCCAGCCTGGGCTTCAAGTCAGTTCAAGACCAGCCTGAACTACAAAGTGAAACCTTGTCAAACAAAACAAAACAAAACAAAACAAAACAAAACATTAAAAAATAAAAAGGCCTGGAGATGTAACTCCAAGCAAGGTTCTGGGTTCAATCACCAGTACCATCAAAATGACAGAGAGAGATGGTGGGGGCTGAACATGAAGTCTGGGCTCAGCCTCAGCTGTGTTTCTCCTTGGGGATTCTTCCTGTTTCTGCCTCCATTTGTTGTGCTCTTGAAGATGGAGCCGACAGCCTTTCTCATACAAGCGCTCTACTAAAAGCTATTCCCACACCTCTCCCATTCCTTTTTGTTTCTATAACTTTTTATTTGTTAATGTATATTTACATTATTGTAGATATCTTGTTTTTTTATTCTTATACCCCCACCCTTATTCCCCATTTCTTTTTTAAACAGCTGGATTAGAATATCTGGTCAGTGAGGTTTCTTGCAGATGTAAATTGTTTGACTTCCAAGCAAGAGGTACTTACATCTTCATTGCGATCTTTGGACAGGGTTTCTTCTACACTCATCAAGTTTAAACTCCATGGAAATCTCTCACTCTGGGTCTTTCCTCACCAAGGTGCAGTACTCACTGTCAATGAAAGGCCACAACAATTTACTAATTTCAAGACCCAAAAGGAAATAGAACCCAACTGTGGCCCCTGAAGACACTGTCAGGCCTGACCTGGGAGAGAACTTCATGGGGCCAAACAACAGGTATTCAGGCCGCCCTCAGCAAACAGGTATTAAGGGTCATAAAGAAATTTAGGACTGAGGGGTGGTCTTCCCAACACCAGCTCTCTATGCGCACCTGTGCTGATTGCCCTTGCAGCTTTGACTTCAAACTTCCCATCCAGATTCTATGAGACTGCAATCCCCCCACCCCTAGACCCTATATATACTTAGCCTCCCCTCCAGATAGCTGCTGCTATCACTCCGATCTCAGCCTGCCTGTACATGGGTGGAATAAAACACTAGTCTTTCCCACCGTCTTGACCTCTGGGTGTTTCCTCACACGCCATTGTTCAAAAGACCCATGCAGTCTGCTGAATACTATGTCACTATTTACATTCAAAGATATAAAAATTGGTAATGGCAATGAAGAATTAGTCCAGGGGTCTGAGAAAAGAAGTGAATTCTGAGGATGGAGAAGCTGGGGGCGGGCTGCCAGGCTGAAGGCCCAGAAGCCTGGAATGGATGAGCCAGTGGGCTGGAGCCATGCACGGTTATTATTCCAAACTTGCAGACAGGAGGAGGGCTTGAAGTTGGAGACACATAGCTCCCACCAGACTAATGACAATGAGAAAAATAATTACCTTACAGTGGAGAAAGATAAGGAAGACCATTCTTATCCAGGGGTCAGAGTAAAACCACCAGACAGGAATAAATTAACATCATGTGATTCCTGATAGAATACATGGAGAATTCTACGGAATTTCTTCTATCTGCATTTAAGCAGAAGGAAACATCAGGCAAACTCAGACTGAGGACACTAGGAAATAAATGACTTGTAATATGAGTTCTGCCTCCAGAGCCTTTTAAATTTTATCTTGAGACAGGGTCTAAATCCCTCAGGCTTGCCTTGAGTTTGTGATCTTCCTGCATTCGTCTCCTGCATAGTTGAGATTACAGGCATACACCACCACGCCCAGGCTTCGAGAACATCAGTGTCATGAAAGATAAAAACAAAAACAACAACAAAAGGAATTATTCCTGATTAAAAGCAACTAAAGAGACATAACCCTGGAATACAATGCACATGATCTAGGATTTTCTTTTGCTATAGAAGACATTATTCTTGTAACTAGAAAGATGTGAATAAGATCTGCACAATCAATAATAATATAGCAATGGTGACTTCCTGATTTTTTGGTTATGCTGCTTTGTGACTCCCTAAAAGCAGGAGAAGATTAGAATTTCTGTCACTTACCCTGAGGAAAAGAAATCCTAGTAGTTCTTATGGTCCACCTTGGAGAGGAAATTTTCAGCCAGGAACCATATGAAAACCAAAAATGACATATTGCATTTGGAAAAATGTAACACCTATAGTTTTCAATACATTTTATTTGCCTGAGAGACACCCAGCTGTATATGTTTAATCAGAGCTATAGTGTATTACATTGATTAATTTTTATATGTTGAACTAACTTTACATTCCTTGGCTACACCCCACTTGGTCATGGCATGCAGTCCCTTTTATATGTTCTGGATTTGGTCTACTGCTATTTTGTCAAGTTTTGCCTCTATACTCATAATGGATGGTCCTCGGTAGTGCTTTTTTGCAGCGTCTTTATCTGGCTTTCATGTTAGAGCGATACTGGCCTCAGGGTTTGCATTGTGAAAGAGAGGTCGGTGTTTGGGTGTTGAGGGCCTGAGGGAGAGATGTGGGAGCTCTCTGCACGCGGCAGGTATTTACGGGTGCAGCAGGACGTGCAAGCATGCAGATTCTAGAGCAGTAAAAGGCACAGGGGTTATGCAGGAAGTAATGACAGACAACTGAAACCAAAATGTGTCTGTTGGTCAGGGACTAAGGACAACCAAGAAGGTGAGCATTTTGGAATGTGACAGTCCACAGTGACAGATTCTACAGGATAAGTCTCAATAAGAACATCTAATTTGAATTTTTTTTTTCCATATTGGGGATTGACCCTAGGCCTTCACAGGCCTACAATTCCAACCCTTTTTTATGTGTTATTTTGAGACAGAGTCTCACTAGTCACCACATTGTCCAGGCTGGGCTCAAATTTGCCTCAGACTCCCACATGGTATTCCCCACCATCCCCAACTCTGATGTGGGGATTTAGAAGCTCATTTGTGATCCTGGTAAGGACAGTTTTAGCAGGGTGTTGGGGTCAGAGGTCAGTATGTAACAGACTGAGGTGATGGTAAAATTGTGAACTGCGAATGAAGAGGCTCAAATTCCTGAGAGGTGCAAAGGGACAGGTTTTCAAATCACTGCACACAGTGGGAGCTTTGCTTTGTTTGCATTCTCCTGTATTTATTAATTGAAAATGCGGTAGACCCTAGGGCCAGAAGTATACATATAACTGTCATAGTGGGTGCATAATCGAGATGTATGTCTGGACTCCCTTAAACTGGAGAATTACTCCCTAAATCATGAGGTAAAAGGCTTAAGAATGTTTGCCCACAACCCGTTCCTCAAGTTGAATGCATTAACATAGCACTCAAAGTGAAGGCTGGGCTTATATGCGAGTGAGGGTGCTAACTCAGGAATTGGAGCCCAGAAGCAAGTCTACAAAGAGAAAAAGATGATGAAAGATATGTGATGTCCTCAGAATCTCTCCTGGGAAATCTATAAGGGTGGACTATGTGATCTTTTGTAATGTGAATTACACTACAGGTAAGGTAAAGAGACTTTCCTGTTAGAGGAGTCATCTACACTGATCTGGCTTTTGTTTTTTTCTTTTTCTCGGTCCTGAGGATTGAACTCACAACCTCGCACCTGCCAGACAGGCGCTTAAGCCACTGAGCCACACTCCCAGCCCTAGTTTTTTGAGGCAGGGTCGCACTATGTAGCTCAGGTCGGCCTTGTGCTCGCGTTGTAGTCCAAACCGGCCTCGAACTCACGATGCTCTGCCTCCCGAGTGCTGGGATTAAAGGCATGCGCCACCACGCCCAGCTTGAACTGGCTTTTGAAACTGTAACTTTTATTCAGCAATTACGTAGGAATGGATTTATGGTGATAAAGTGCAGTTTAGCCTTTGTCTTTTCATCTCTACACTTTAAGTGCAGGGTCTCTGCTCTCCGCTCTCTTCAGTTCCGTCACTCCCCGCTGTCCCCAGGCCTGCGTGTCTGTTTTGGCTGTCCCTCATTGGCCCCTTTCTTCCTGCGCTGGCGACCCTGTTAGGCCAGGCTGCTGGCTATCACCTGGGGCCTCCTCACAGCTCCTTCCTGCCAGCCCCTGGAGCCCTGGTACCATTTCCATTTGTTTCTTGAATTTTCTTACTAAACTACAGCGTTGGGTAGACCTCTCTTCTCTCCAAGAACTGGTACTAGAGGCTGCCTGTCAGTTACTGAGTAACCCTCACTCCTTTCTCTCCCCAGAGCCGAGAACTCGGTGAGCCCTCCCGAGCTACTTTGCACATCCACAAGCTACACAGAACTCCTTGCATTTCCCTGGACAGGTCGACAGTGTACCATCTAGACTCTGTCATTTTTTTTTTTCTTTTTCTTTTTTGTCATCTGAAGGAGTGTACCCAGGGCTACTCCACCATTGTGCCACATCCCTAGCCCTTGTTTAATTTTTTTATTTTGAGACATAGGCTCAGTAAGTTTCCCAGGCTGGCTCAAACTTGCAATCCTCCAGCCTTAGCCCCCCCAAGTAGCAGGATCACAGGCATATATCACTGTGTCTGTCTCCTAGATGCCCTGTTCTTGTATTGGAGTTTCTATTGTGTTTCGTTTTTTGTTTTTTTTTGGTTTTTTGTTTTTTTTGTTTTTTTTTTTTTGTCTTTTTGAGGCAGGGTCTCACTATACAGTTCAGGATGGCCTTCAACTCACTAGGTAGCCCAGGCTGACCTCAAATTCATGGCAACCCTCCTGACTCAGCCTTCCAAGTGCTAGGATTATACATGGGCACCACCACACCCAGCTCCATGTTAGGGTTTCTTGTTGGCACTTCCTCCTCCCACTCCACCATCCAGATCAAACCTCACCTCTCCATCTAGCTCATTCCCAGATGACAAAGTCAGAAAGGTTTTCCTCCCCTAGCCTCCCATTATACTCTCAATTAGCAAACTATCATAGTTTATCTTATATTATAATATCTTACACCTATTTATTAACTAGGCTGGGTTGTGAACTAAGTCTGTGTTATGATTGTGTTTAGTTTTCTCTCCAAAGCCTCATGAAGTCCTAGTTGGGGCTTTTTCAGTGGTGGCTGGATCTAGAGTGTGTGATGCTAGAATTGATTCATGGTGCAATGCTAGGTAGGATCAAGGGCACTAGGATTAAGGGTGTGAGTGCAACTCATCCCAAGTAGTCTAAATAAAAGATATGGAAAGAGCTTGATTGTGCCTTTTTGCTTTGCTACCTTCTGCCCACCATGAACAATTTCTCCTCTGCACTACCTGTCTGGAGGGCCACCGAAGCTATTTACAGACTGAAACCTCTATAAACTGTGAGCTAAATAAACCTTTTCCCCTTTAAATTTGGGTTTTGGGTATTTTGTCTCAGCAACGAGAGAAAAGACTGTCAGGGTCAAATCTGACTTATCTTCACTTCTGGAAATACGCCCATGCTAAGCGTGAAATCACTATTTACTTAGTGAGTGGGTAAACAGAATTTCTTTTAACCATTCTGCCCTGCCACAATACCACTTATGTACCTGGGTAAGAGGAGCCCTGGGCCTGGATGCTTGTTATGCATAAATCTAAGATGCCTTCCAAGTCTCGCGTTTGCAAACAGAGCCTGGTCCCAGGCGTGGGTCACTGGGGGCTTGACTTGGAAGGGAACATTCTCTTCCCTTCTCTCTCTACTTTCTGGTTGCCATTTGGTAAACAACTTTCCTTGGTCATGCTGTTTCTACCTTGAAGCCAGCCTATCATGGACTAAACCCACTGAAATTATGAGCCAAAATAAACTCCCTTTAAATTATGGGTGTTAGGCATTTTGTCCCAGCAATGGAAATGTGACTAATTCAACCCCCAAACTAGACCTTTTCTTATCCATTTTAATTCAAAGAGAATAAAACCAAGCAGAATACAACAGAATAAAGCAAATCATATCAAAACAATGAGAGCGATACAGAACTTCAAACCAAGATAACGGAAAATCATCAATGGTACCACAGTGCCTCATACTGTCTTCAAAATAGCTGTCCACACCATGAGACACAATAGAATCTAACAAAACAAAACAGAATAAAACCAAACAAAACAGAAAGGAATAAAACCAATCAAAACAAAATAATGAAAGTGACACAGGATTTCAAAACAAGGCAATAGGAAATTAACAATTTTGGATCCCACTAACTCCTTCAGTTTTTTTTCTCTATAATTGTAGAGGGAATAAAATAAAGCAATAAAATGAATCGAAATAGTGATTAAGATAGTAGGAAATCTACAACAGTTACTATCTTGCATATTGTTGTCCTCTAAAGAGTGACTTGGCTTTAGGCTTGCAAAGTCAATCACATAATACAGTTCCTCCAAATCAGCTGGGTGGGGGTGGGGTGAGGTGGGAGGGGCTGTTCCCCTCTCCCCAGCCCGCGCCGGCCGGCTCACAGGCAAGGGTTTAGCTTCCATCTTGGCTCTCCTTCCTTTTTATTTTTCCTTTTTTATTTTGTTTTAAAGAGAAAAAAAAACTAGAAAAATGAAGAAGCAAACCAACCTAAAAAACAACAGCAACAAAAGCAAAATGATAACAATGACAACAACAAAGACCAACACTAGCTATATAGGTTTTCAAAACAAGATGATAGGAATTTATTTATTTATTTTTTGTGGTACCAGAAATTGAACTCACAACCTTGTGCCTGCCAGCCAGGTACTTAAGCCACTGAGTCAAACTCCTGGCCCTAGTTTCTTGAGGCAGGGTCGCACTATGTAGCTCAGGCCGGCCTTGTGCTTGTATTGTAGCCCAAGCTGGCCTCGAACTCACAACGCTCCTCCTACTTCAGCCTCCCAAGTGCTGGGATTAAAGGCGTGCGCCACCACACCCGGCAAGATGATAGGAATTTAACAGTGGTTGTTATACTGCATATCATTAGCTTCAAAATATTTGCTCAGGTTGCCAGTAATAAAATCAAACAGTAAAACAGAACAAAACATTGGATTTCAAAAATAAGACAGAACAAAATCCCCCACAGTTGCCACAAGGCACACTGCCATCCTTCAAATAGATGCCCAGATCACCAACCCCACGCCTGCAAAGTCAGTCAAACAATACAAGCATCAAGCTATTCCTTTCACCTCCATTGCTATCATCTCAACCTGAGTCCTCTGAATCAGCCAGTTGCTTGTGGGGGTTGGGGGGTATGCTCTTCTGGTTTCCCAACCCTTGCACCGGCTGGCTCATGGGAAGGCGTGGTTCATCTTGCTGCGTCTCTTCCTGATTCTGATTCCCATGGCGGAGCCTAGCTCATGGGAAGGCAAGGTTTGTCTTCTTGCTGAGTCTCTTCCTGATCCCCATGGCAGAGCCTGACTCACAAGAAGGTTTGTTTGTCCTGTTCTCCTTTTGAAAAAAGTGAGGTCCCAGAGTAAAGACAGCTGGAGGCAGGTGATAACCTCATTTCCTACAATGAACAAGAGTGGAAGTGAAGCCACTTCTGGATCCAGCTGGGGGTCGGGCAGAGGCTGGTCCTCAGCGTCAGTTAGGGGTTGGTCATGCTCACGTTCTGCTGTCCCAGTGTGGATCTGAACCAAGGAAGAGGGCAGCATCATGAGCACCCAATAGGTGTGCCCACAATGTCAGACAAGTCAGTGGCCCAAGCTGGCACTGGAAGATGGGCCAGAGCCAAGGGAGTCAGATTGCCAGGAAGGACAGGAATTGGGACCATCTGGGAGTGTAGCTCAGTGATGGGACTGTGCTTAGCATTGAGGAGGCCCCAGGTTAGTTTTCAGCAAGCCGGGCAAAGGACCAACGTGATTCAGGTCAACTTTATAGGCTTTAGTAATTCCCTCCAGTTTAGCTACACATTCCACTAAGAGAGTGCTTTCTCCAGGCTGGATGGTTTGGAATGTTTCAGGAGGGAGCACACACGAGGGAAAAAAGAAATTTGGAAAGACATCAGAGGTCAAAGTCACAAAGCATAACATCTGAGCAGAGAAAACTGGCTTTGAAAAACCAAAAATAAAACTAGATTCGATTGTTTGGATTTTATTTTGCTTTTGTCACTCTAGTGTTCAAACCTAGAGCCTTGTGCATGGTGGGCAAGCACTTTATCACAGAACCTCATGCCCAGCCCAGAATTTGAGCATTTGAGAGAGCTAACTGAATTGGAAACTTCTGTACATGTGGTTTAAAAAATTAGTGTTTCTATAGTTTAAAATTCCTCAACTCAGCTTGTTTGCTAGTATCCTGAATCAAAGCAATGAAATATGGTACATCTACACTTAAACATAACTAGAATAGTATTTTTCAATAGTGTACTTTTCTTTGTAGCTATTCTTATGGTACATGATTTTCTTAAATATAAATGAGCTAGCCAGGTATGGTGTTGCATGCCTGTACCCCCAGCACTTGGGAAACTGAGGCAGGAGGATCACTGTGAGTTTCAGTCCAGACTGGACTGTATAAGCCAGTTTAAGGCCAGTTTGCACTACATAGTGAGACCCTATCTCAAACAAACAAACAAAAGGATGACAACAACAAAAGACCTAGTATCTATGTAAAATGCTCTGCAGAAAGAGGCATTCTTGTTTTCTTAGTTTACATTTCCAAAGCTTTCTTGCCCAAATGGGAGTGCCTGCTGTACTGTTCAAAAGTATACAAGATCACATGGTAGATACATAAAGACAAAAGCAAGCTGTCTTTGGGGCATGCCAAAACCTCCCTGGTATGTGTCAACTCTGTTTGCTCTGACACTTTATTTTGGCAAATTTGAACTTGTATATTTCCATAATAGATAATAAGACTGATTGTTTCTCAATTACATAAAAGGAGGTAAAATGCTCTCCAAAGCCAAAAAATACAACCCTCAGGGACAGATCTATAGAATTACCTTTTTTGTTGAAAAACAAAAGGTATATATCATCAGAGAGCAATACCAATTTTGTTGGGCTGGTATGGAATTTACAGAAAACCCTCTCAAATATAGATACTTCTATAATATGCTTTTCTTTTTCTTATCTTATTTTCTTTCTTTGTACTGGGGACTGAACTCAGGGCCTTTGCATAGAGCTACCTCTTCACCTCTTTTTGTTTTTATATTTTTATTTTTTGGAGGCAGGGTCTTGCTATGTAGTTCAGGCTAGGCTTGCACTCAGTACATAGCCCAGGCTGGTCTCAACCTTGCAGCGATCCTCTTGCCTCAGCCTCCCTAGTACTGGGATTACAGGCTTGTGCCATCACGACTGGCCTTATTTTTTGTTTTGAGATAGGGTCTTGTTAAACTGCATAGGCTGGCCTGGAACTTGCAATTCTTCTGCCTGAGCTGAGAAGCTGGGATTACAGGTATGGCTACAGGTATAGCATTCTCTCTGTCTCTATCTCTTTTTCCTCTCTCTAAAGAGAAGGGAGTGACTGTGTTGCCCTAGGCTGGTCCTGAATTCCTGGGTTCAAGTTATCCTCCTGCCTCAGCCTTCCACATACCTGGGGTTACAGGCCCTCCACAGTACCTGCCTACCCTCTGCTTGAGAGTGGAAGTGGGACTAACTGTAAGTATCATGTGTCTGCCATGTGAACTGTTAGAGTGAAAACATCCAGTAAAAACACTAGAAGAATATTGGCTAGCTTTTACACTTTTAAGCATTTGGAATTCTTTTACTTTGTTGATCAAATCCATTTAGCATGAGATTCTTAGGACATTTAACGATGATGAAAGCGAACTGTATTCACAGTGTTAGTTTAGCGGTAGGATCAGTTCACCAAACCTCTCACAAATACATTATTGATTCAAAACATCAAAGACTTTTTTTCTGACCTAGGAATTCCAAGAACGTCCAGAAAGGATGAGCAAACCACATCTGGACTAAATAAAATTTGCCATTTTATGCAATTTTAGAGTTTGTGTTTAAAGCATGTACTTTTTTGTCTCAGGTAGCTGAAAGAACCTTATGTTTGGAGGTTGAATTAATTTGCCTTAAGGTGGGGAAATGAAGAATCCACCAGGAAACCTAATTTTTTTTTTCTTTTAAGGCCAACTTTCAAAACTGCTAGAAACACCAAGAAAACAGCAATGAGTTAGGGAGGTCTTGCCGGTGCCCCAGCTGGAGTTGACATCGCATCAGGAGTGATGCCTGGGCAAAGCCATGCAACGCGCGCCACGCGGGCGGGAATCGCGCTGGTCATAAACCTTTCACAAACGCGCGGAAGCCGGCCTTGGCCTGGAGCCAAGACGAGATGGTGATGTGCTTGGACAGCGGAGAGGGTGAAGGTGGGTCAGAGATAAGTAGGGACTGAATGTTCATAACTCACTGACGTGCCTAGGCACAGGCTGTGTGGCCCAGGTGTGCTGCTTAGGGCTTACAGACACTGCAGTCCGGCTTCGAGCCTGCAGCCACACTCACCTCCGGGCCTAACACTTGCCCAAGTCTATAAACCCCTCAGGTTCATGCGTGGATGCCGAAACAAAATCCTCAATTAAAAAAAAATGTAACTTCGTGTTTATTCTGAGTTCTTATTTCATTTATTAAGTGCTTCCTGTGTATCAGGGTTTTCCTTGTGGCTGAGCCAAACAGAGGAATGGGAGTTGCCAACGTTGGCTCTGTTCAGTTTCCCACCAAATAAAGTCCCAAAGGAGCCGCAGTTCCGAGTTGGTGTCTTCTGTGGCAGCTGCCAGTAGCAGGGAAACCACATGTCATACCTCACTGGTGACAGATGGAAGTAATTGCTTGGGCTAAAATTAAAAACAAAAAACAAAAAACAAAAAACCCAGATATTTATGGACCCATAGTGTAAAAAAATTTTTTTTCTTTAATTATTCAATGTTTAAGCTATGAAGTAGGATAAAAGTGTAAATTAGATGAAGCACTTTTGTGTTGCCCAGGATAAAAATATCGTGATTATGAAACAGAGTAACATGCTCCACATGCTTCCTCTCTCTCGTGTATTCAGTAGTATGCTTTCTGCTGTAAGTGACAGGAGCCCAGCTTGACATAGGTGGGGCTAATAAGAACTTACTGGCTGTGTAATTGGTAAATTCAGGGTGGGGTTGGTTTCAGGATGACAGGCCCAACGTCTCAGATGAGCTTAGCAGCTCTTTCAATGTAGTTTTTATTTTTTCTTGTTGTTCTGGATCTATTTGGTGCAGGAGGGTTTTTTTCTGCCAGGCGTGGAAATTATCGAGCAATATCCCCCAGCTGACATCTCCAAAATGCAAAAGTAGAGCACTTTCTCCCCATCTCTACGTGTAAATTCCCAGAGAGCCTTTGCCCTGACTTAGGTTGCAGGACCTTGCCTGGAGCAGTTGGTAAAGCTGAGTAAACTGGACAGGAGCCATGCCTGGAATATCACACATCCACCATGAAGCAGATTCCCTGTGGACCCCACCAAAATCACACAGTTGCACTGCTGTGGAGGGGAGGATTTTCCACAGGAGTTAACACTTTGCAAAGAAGAGGAAAACCCCAAATTTTATACCTACCCTTTCTTTTAGGTTGAGTTTTTTAATATTATGGTTATATTTCTACCTCAGTGCTTCTCAGGCTTTAGTACACATCAGAATCCTCTGCACTTCCAAAGCGTAGATTGTAGGAACCCCCTCAGAGCTTCATTTCCACTGCTCCTTCCAGGCAGTGCCAACGCGCTGGTCCAGGACCATATTTTGAGAGGTACTCTCTAAGAACTTTGTATTCAAATGAAGGACAGTCCTGGGTATATTTTCAGGTAATGCTTTCTCATCTTTGAGGAACACGTATAGCTCTCATTTGGGTTGACTTCATTGAAATGGAAAAAGTGTACAAGAGAAGTTGTTCTTTTTAAAGCTTTGTTGTTCTGAAACTCCCTAGCTCTGTAACTGCTGCATGGCTTTGTAATTACTTTCTTGACCTCTGTAACCACAAGAGTGTAACCGAACATACAGGATACCTGACTGTACCATTGTCCTAAGCTTCAAAAGCTGATGATCCTTAATCTACCCTCAGAATCGATGACCTCAGCCTGCTAGCTAATCGGAAGAACTGCCAGGTTGTTCTGTCTCACCTTTGTACCTCCTGCTTGTGCATCATATAAAAGCCCTAGACCACCAGAGATCAGGGCTTGATTTTGGGAGTAAGTTCATATAAATAAATCTGCCCCTAAATCCTGGGTGTCATTTCAGTGTTTCCACTTACCATTGCGTAACTTTGGACAAGTTATTTAACTACTCCATCCATTTATTCTTGTGAAAGATAGAAATGACTGTATTTATCTGCTATGGTAGGTGTAGAGATGAAATGAGTTAATATATTTATAACATACTTAAGAGGGCCCAGGGATATAGCTCAGTGGCACAGCACCTGCCTGGCAAGCACAAGGTCATGAGTTCAATTCCCAGTACAAAAATAAAATAGAAAGCATACTTCAAAGAGTTCCTGGTACATAGTACATGATATAGAAATATTGGAAAGTATTTAAGCTGTTGCAGAGAATAGAGAGGGAAGGAAATCACTTAGAGTTTTAATAATGGAATAATTTTTTGTATTAAATCTGAAAAAAGACGCCAATCTCACTTATAAATTATTCTTGAAAAATCCTAATGGGTTACTGCATTAAAAGACTACAGTAACACAACTAGATGAATTTTATTGCAAGAATGAAGGGGAGGCGACCATGCGGATCCCAGGGAGAGACTGATGTGCCTTTTGAGACCCTCCATGTTGGGCCCAGAGGCAGCAACCAGCAGAAACCCCGCCTGCCTCCCTGGTGAGTTTGAGCAACTGCGCAAACTCCAGGAAGACAAAGAAATGTGTGTCCCATAGGCCTACTGGTGTGCAGGCTACACATCAAGGACCTCCCCTCCCCCACCACCAAGCAACCTGCTTGCTCAGAGGACCTGCCAAGTTCATAGCAACTAAGTTACATAAAACAACTAAATGCTTGTATTGTTAGGTTATTTTACAGGCCTGGTGCCCGCAGTCTGAGCATTTCTTGGGTAGATGACATTGTGCAGTGTGGCAAATATGTGGGATTGTCTTCTGTCTTGGCTTCGTGCCCCAATATTGTTCTCATTGTTTTGCTTAATTTTGTTTAATTTTCGTTTCTTTCTTTCTTTTTTTCCTTCATTTCATATTCTGTTTTCATTGGTTTTATTGTGTTTTGTTTTTGGTTTGTTTTTGCTATGCCTGATGGAATGGTCAACTATTCTGAAAGTAACAAGATACAAGATAGTAGCTATTGTTTTCACAGTATCTCTCTTTGAAGTTCTATACCAGTTCTACTGCTTTGTTTTGATTATTCTGTTATCTTTTGTTGGATTTTACTATCTTTAAAATAAAATTAAAAAATTTAAAAAAAAGAATGAAGGGGAGGAATTTGTATCTAGCTATGCTACTGAATTTGATTATTAAACCTAGAGATTTTGGTGGTTTGGGGGGTCTTCTATGTAGAGTACCAAGTCATGTGCAAGTAATGATAATTTGACTTCTTCTTTTCCTAGCCTTATTTCTTTTATTTCTTTCTCTTGTCTAATTGCTCTGGCTAATGTTTACAGAACTATTTTGAATAAGAGTGGTGACGGTGGGCAGCCTTGTTTTATTCCTGGTTTTAAAGTGAAAGCTTGTAGTATGTAGTATGATGTTGGCTGTTGGTTTGTGTATAGTGGCACAGTTTGTAATAGCTAAATGTTGGAAACAGCCCAAATGCCCATCACTGATGAGTAGATAAAGAAGATGTGACTTTTTTTTTACACAATGGAGTATTGCTCTGCCATAAAGAAGGATAAACTTGAGACATTTCTAGCTAAATATATGCACCTTGAGACCATTCTCCTAAGTGAAATAAATTGAACATACAAGTATAAATATTGCATTGTTTTTCTGGTGTGAGAAACCAAGTACATAAATAAGGACCAAAATGTGTAATAGATACTGTGAAATAGGAAGAAAATGGGAAAGGGAACTGGGTGGGGGAGGGGAAGAAGAAAGGAAGGGTAAAGAAAAAAATGATGGATGTGCCTCTCAAGAACCCACCACATTGGGTCAGAGAGGCTCCAACCAGAAGACAACTAGCCTGCCTTCCTGGTGAGTATGTGACTGGCGCGGACTCCAGGAAGAGAAAGATGTGCCTCCCATATGCCTACCGGCGTCTGGGCTAAGAATCAAGTACACAGCCCCTCCACCCCCGTAAACAACCTCCTGGTTGGGAGGACCGGCTAAGTTGATAGCAACTAAGATACATAAAGCAACTAAATTCTTGTATTGTTTGGTTGATTTTGCAGGCTTGGGGCTGGGAGTCTGAGCATGTCTTAGGAAGATGACAGTATGCAATGTGGCAAATATGGGGGATTCTCTTCTGTCTTATCTTTGAGGCCCAATATGGTTCTCATTGTTTTGTTTTATTCTGATTAATTTTTTTTTTGCTTTATTTCATGTTCTGTTTTTATTGGTTTTAATGTGTTTTGTTTTTGGTTTACTTTTACTATACCTGATGGAATGGTCAACTACTCTGAAAATAACAAGATATACTATAGTAGCTATTGTTTTCATAGTATCTTTCTTTGAAGTTCTGTACCAGTTCTACTGCTTTGTTTTGATTGACTTTGTTCTGTTACATTTTGTTGGATTTTACTATCTTTAAAATAAAAAAAAAATAATAAAAATAATTTAAAAAAATAAAAAAGATAAAGGAAGGAAAAAGTAGAAACAAAGTTTTTGTAAAATGAGTGGAAGAGCTATTGAAGGGAGTGGAGGGGAATGGGAAAAAAAAGACTCAAAATATACCATGCACAGGTACAAACTCCCTATTCTGAATGTGATCATTGTGTATACCTAAAATGTACCAATAAACTTAATTAATTAAAAAGTTAACTGGAAAAAGAAAATAAAAAGAATGAGAGAGATTGTTCAACATTAAGTTATCATTAAATATAATTACTGTAATAGTAGATGTGAAGCAAAAAAAAAAAAAAAATCCATGATCATTTCAAATGCTGAAAAGGTAAGGAGACTTTTCCCATTTCTTGTTTTTGGCTATCCAGAATGTGTATTCAGGGCTGGGAGTTTGGCTCAATGGCTTTAGCGCCTGTCTGGCAGGTGTGAAGTTGTGAGTTTGATCCCTGATGTCGCAAACAAAACAAAACAAAACAAAACAAAAACCAGAATGTGTATTCTATTTTGACACATGGAATTCATGTGACTCTTTTTGGGACACAGACTGCTATGAGCAAGCCAGACACTAGATTCTCTTGACCTGAGAGCCATACTTTAAGCCCTAGCTCAAACTGGGACCCTGCTTAGGTACTGATGAGTAGGAATGCTCAGGAAGAGGTGAGTTCAAAGCAGGCTGCAGTAGCAGGCGCACCAGTGTTCAGAGCTACAGAGCCACAGTGAGGACTCTCTTGCACTCCTCCTGGAGTACAATTTTGGCTGCAGTTTGGCTTTCGTTAGAAGAGATAAAGTTTGATTTTATTTTTACAATATCAGTGTGATTGCGTCTTGTACAGGTAGGAAAATAAAGCATCCTAGGCAGTGGAAACAGAATAAATTATGTTTGTTGTATGAAGAAAGGAATAAAACTAGACAAAACAAGCAGGTGCTGCAGGAACTCAAAGGAAATTGGGAATACCATCAGTGACATTTAGACAGAGGCTGGACGGGCCCTCACCTGGTAGGAATCTGGCAGCAAAGGCTCAAGTATCAGATGAATACTCAGACCAGATGAATTCATGATATTTGCAAATCCAAGGTTTCTCACTGGATGTCCATTTGGGGAACATATAAAACTCCCACACTTCTCACAGCCTCATTGCTGAGCCAAACTCCCGGTGCTATTTTTTTTTTGAGCCAGGGTCGCACTATGTAGTTCAGGTCAGCCTTGCTCATGTTACAGCCCAAGACGGCCTCAAAACTCACAACGCTCCTCCTACCTCAGCCTCCCAAGTGCTGGAATTAAAGGCGTGTGCCACCACGCCCGGCAACACATGATTCCTTAATTCTCAGTCTTCTTTTCACAGGTTAAGTTTGGATCTTCAGACTTGTCATGCTCCCATAGACCATCAAACAGGCTTTCAATTTTCTTCCCATTACATAACTCAGATTCTGTTTCTAGTGTTCGAAACAAAGACTTGTGTCTGGTGTAAACAAATATCTTCTTGAGATGATTTTAAAAGTGTGCCAACACTATACTTCATGGTGAAACACCGGCAACATGCCTATGAATGCCATCAGTAAGACATGGGTGACTGTGAAGATTATTGATCCCAGGAGTCTCAAGCATTTTTTTTTCTTTTCTTTTTTGTTTTTAAGGGAGAAAGTCAGAGGGAACAATGTTCATTAAGTCAAAACCCTGTGAGTGTGAGTGCGGGCAAGGTAAAGCTGAGTTACCGGCAAAATGCCTCCATCAAGTAAAGGAGAACTTTCCACAAAACAAACTAAAGGATTTGTGGCAGGGCGACTTGATAATATGTCTGACAAGACATAACAAATGTTCAGCTTTTGCCTTAGTAGCTTACTTTTGAGGATTCAACTGGAGGAAATAATCAGGGCTGACTACAAAGACGTGCATGTAAAGGGAAGAAAATTTGCACACAGGCTCAACAGATGACAAGCAGTCTCTTTGAAGTAAGCATAGAGAGCCTGCTTCAGCCTCGATGTGGTCCAGAGGAGTCCACATTTATAATGCCAGGGAAAAGTTATTGGAATTCCAATAAGTAATTGCAATCTACTGTATTATGGTTTGTGTCTAGATGTTCCCCCAGTCTCATGTGGTCATGGAGGCAGGCTTCTAGAATTTGTGATTGATTGATTGTCCAATACTGGGATTATGGGTGTAGTGGTACACCCACCCTAGGTTGGGTGTGACCTACATACAATAAAAGAGACAGAGAGAGGTTTGTTCTCTCGCACCTCCCTTTTTGCTCTTGTTGCTTTTGCTGTCTTCCTCTGCCATGAACTGTTGTTCCTCTGCCAAATGCCTTGAAGCCAGCTGAGTATGGACTGAAACCTCCACAAACTGTGAGCTAAATAAACTTTTCATTCCTTAATTTTGGGTGTCAGGTATTTTGCCCCAGAAATGAGAGAAAAGTAAGCAACACATACCACTTCCAGTACAAACCTTGGTGCAAATAAAGAGACAAACATATCTGTAGTTGTGGGGGGCCAAAGGGGTTCCAAGTCCAGTCAGAACAATGGCTAACCAGAATGAAAGCCTTGACCCAGGGCTGAACCTGGGTTTTATTAACGTGAAGAGGGGCGTGGCTCAGGGTTGAGTGACTGCGAGCATGGCCAGAACTATGGGAGTGCTGTGACCTGAGCTAGGTGGGAGGCACAATAGCACCTCTGCAATATGTAGAAAGAGGTATGCAGAAAGAGTACCAGATTCTGGCAACAAGTGGCCTCTAAGTTTGGAGGAATCTGCATAACACAGTTTGAGGGAGTATCTTGTGTTTTGGGTCATCGGCTACATCAGCTCTGATGTCAGGCCTTCATGCCATGAGACATCATGGGTTCTTTCTCAAGCCTTAGTCTCAACCGACAGCAACAGCATGCATGGCATCCCTTGGCCCAGCTCACACACACTAATTCATTTTTTCAAAGGCCGCACATCAGCACCTTGGTTAGACCCATTTGCATTGCTTAAAGTCAATTGAGAGGGTAAAGAAATATCCTAGCCAGACTGTCCGGCAGGTGGTGGATTGGGCGGCTTCCTGGGGTGATTGTCTGGCCTGGGGTTTGTGTCAGGTTCCAGTGCTCCTTTTGCAAGCTCAGGATAGACCCCAAGGACCATGTGGCAGCCATGGGGATAGTTGCATGGCTGCCAGGGGAATGGCTTCAAGAGACTTCTGGGAAAATGGTGGAGCAGTGAGCAGCAGAGAAAGAACCTCTCCAAGTTTTGGTGTCCAAACTCTGAAATATAGCAACATGAAGAAGAGAAGGAGGAGAGGTGGGTGCCATGGACACAGGAAGGATCTGAACTGAGACTTGAAGCCCATGGAGAGAAATAATACAGGAATACAGCAAAAATAAAAAAAAAACCAGGGGCAGCAGACCCGCCAAACAGAAATGGTAAGGAAGCAATGTGGTCCCCATCCCCTGAGCACCAACAGAAGTACTGTCAGCCACCAGGGAGAAGCAGCAAAGAAGGAATGCGGCCCCCAGTCCCCATGCGCTGGCCAAGGTCCTGCCAGCCACTGAGGAGAAGCGGCAAAGAAGCAAGCCAGTCCCCACCCCTGGTGCAGTGGTTGGTGGCCTTGCCAGCCACTGGGAGAAATAGTAAGGAAGCAATGTGACCCCCAACCCCCGTGTGCCAATGAAGGCCTTGCTGGCCACTGGGGAGAAGCACAAGGAAGCAATGCGGCCCCCATGCCCCATGCACCAACAAAGGCCCTGCCTGCAGCCAGGGAGAAATGGCAAGGAAGCAATGTGGCTCCCACACCCCATACATTGGTGTAGGCCCTACCAGCCAGGGAGCAGCATCAGGGAAGCTGTGAAGCTTCCCTGTGTGCCGGAAGAGACCCAGTTGGCCAGGGAGAAGCAGCAAGGAAACTACATCTGCCTCCCTGTGCCCCATAAGCAACCAGATGTGACGCAGGCTGAGATCATAATAACTGAAATAACTGAAGTAGGGTAGTAACATGATGTTTATGCTGTTTGATTGACTTTGCAGGTCTGGGGCCAGTGGTCTGGGTAACTATTTAGAGGATAGCAATATGTAATAGAGTAATGATTGTGGATTTTCTACTGCACTATTATTGTTTTGTTTTGTTTCATTTTACTATTCTGTTTTACTATCTTAAAAAAAAAGAAAAGAAAAGAAAAAGGAATATCCTAGCCAGCTCTGTACATATCAATACACAGAATTAGGCCCAAGTTTAGCCAAAATGGAGACAAATGCTCTTCTTTCAAGTTTCTGTGGTCCTCCACAAGTAAGAAACTGCTTTTTCTTATCTTTTTCTTCTTTTCTTTGTCTCTCCCTCTCCTCTCTTTTTAATTTCACCATACTTTAATGTACTTTTTTAAACTAGTATATGCTTGTGGCACACAGTGACTACCTTCAGCTTGTGACTTTTAGATCTACAGACACTCAAACAGATATGAGATGTAGAATTTTGACCATTTGTACTTCCCCAACCCCTTCACCCTACCCTCTCCCTCTTTCTCAGATTCTCTTTGCATCTCTACTGTGACTACTTCTCTATTTCTTAAAATGACTGTCCATTTTGCTCTCTAAATTTTTCATGTTTGGAGTCTCTCTGATGTATCTTGTGATATTTAATCTTTTGTGATAAATTACTTCCTTTAGTATTATGGTCTTAAGATCCATTTTCCAACCTACAACACAGCAGCTTGAGAAGGAAAGAGGCGCTCTCTAGGAATTGTGAGGGAGCGGACAGAAAGACAAGAAATTGGAGGAGCTGGAGAAATAAGCACAGTGCAGAGGAAGGGATGGAGCAGCCTGGGAGGCCAAGCCTGGTTCCCAGGAAGGGGACATATCTCCATTAAGCCCTGAGAGGGACAATGGGTCCAGGGCAGGACCCACCACACATGCACGTAAAAGTGAGTGTGGAAGCAAATTAGTTCTTAGCAGCAACTCACTATTCTTCCCCCATATCTGCCAGATCCCATGGCTGTAGAAAGAAATCACTCTCAAAAATGCAAAAGAAAGGCCAGGGATTCAGCTCAGTGGCTTAAGTGCCTGCCTGGGAGGCATGAAAAAAAAAAGAACAGGCCGGGGATTTAGCTCAGTGGTATAAGCACCTGCCTGGCAAAGACAAAGTTGTTCAATCCCTGGTACCACAAAAAGAAAAAAAAAAAAAAAACACAAAGGAAGTTTTTGGATTCTCTTATTTTGGGGGGAGGTGTCCTTAGGCTTTGATTTTTTTTTCCTTAGTTCTCCCTTTTTAAATTTTTTATTTTTTCTTCTTCTTTTTTTTTTTTTTTTTTTTTGCGGCACCAAGGATTGAACTCACAACCTCGCGCCTGCCAGGGCAGGCGCTTAAGGCACTGAGCCAAACTCCTGGCCCTTATTTTTTCTTCTTAGTTTTCTTTTCTTCTTTTCATTTAGTTGTTCTGTTTTTTCTTATTTTACTCTTTTGTTGTTTCTTGTTACTTTTACCTAATTATATTAATTTGCTTTCACTCCTTAGTAACAACCTTTATCTCACTTTTCCCTCCTCATTTTTCTTTTCTTTATTTTAAAATTTTTCTTTTTTCATTCTCCTGTTCCCCACATCTAACTTATTAGTATAGCCACTAAGTGTTATTTATCTTTAGATATTTAGTCAATTATATTTGTTGCCAGTATCAAATTCCTTTACTTATTTTATAAGTCGTTATCAAGTACATGCTATTACTGTTGAATTATCTGTGTTACTGAAACTATAGTTGTTGCATTTAGTGGATATTTACCATATGCCAATATTTGGTTTGCACTATAATTTATAGGTCTCTTTTCTATGGTTAAAATTAGTATACTACATTTCTTATGGTATGCCAATAATTACTGTGTCTTGATTCTAACATTGTTGCTATTGCCAGGGTGGTATAGTTATTGTTACTAGTTGGTTTTGCCTATAGGCCAATATCTAGTGTTTGTGTTCTTAATAATATTTTGGCCCATTCTTGGAGAACTGGGTGCAGGGCCCAATTATACTGCATCCTTTTCTCCCAAATTAACAGAGGTAGTCAATTAAAACAATATAGGAACTGAAGCAGCCTCAGTATTAGTAACAAAATCTTTTCACAATAATCAACCCATAAGTCTCACCACACAAAAACAGAAACATAAGATGGTAACAAAATACCTGTAAAACTTCCCAACTCCCCCAAAGCTAATCCATGGGGCATCAGTGGGGGAGGAAATCAAAGTCACACAGCTGAATTATTTATAATGATAAAAGAGAAGATGAAAAAGTAATCAGTAGGGTGCTCAGTAAGCTCAGAGAAGATAAAACAAAACAGGATAATAGACAATAAAATGTTAAATGAGTTTACCAGGCACCCTAAGATAAAGCTAGCTGAGCTATGCACAATGATACAAAACATGAGTGACCAGTTTAGCAAAGCAGTGGAGTGCTGAAAAGATATGAAAAAAATTTAGGCAATTAAAAATTCTATTGAAAGTATAGGCAACAGGAGTGACCCTGTGAGTACAGAGCATCAGAACTAGTAATATGTATAGGAAAGGATGAAGTCAGATTATCATCATTTGCAGATGATGCTATCCTCTATATAGAAGATTATACCATGACTCTTAGAATTAATAACCAAATTCTATAATGTAGCATGATAAAAAAAATCAACATGCAAAAATTAGCAGCATTCCTATACACCAATAACAAACTCACTAAGAAAGAAATTAGGAAAATAATTCCATTCCCAGTAGCACCAAGAAAAATTAATTAACCTAACAAAGGAACTGTAAGACCTCTACAACAAAAACCACAGTACTCTGAAAAAGGAGATGGAAAATGTATAGGCAGAACCAGTATTGTCAAAATGGCCATTTGCGGTGACACACAAAAAGGAACAAAAACGAACAAAACAAAACAAAATGCATGGTATTGGCACAGAAACTTAGATGTGAATCAACAGAACAGAAAAGAAAATGCACAAATAGCCCCAGGCACATTCAGCCATCCGATTTTTGACAAGTAGGCCAAAAAGACAGCTGCTTCTTTATCAAATGGTGCTAGGAAAACTGGCTATCCACGTGCAGAAGATGAACTCTAGACCTATATTTCTCGCCATGTATTAAACTAAAATAAAAATAGATCAAAGAGCTAAATGTTAAAACAGAAACAATCTACTGGATCATGAAATAGGTAAAACTCTGGAAGACACAGGCATCAGCAAGGACTTTCTGAAATGAAGTCCCGTTACACAAGAAAGAATATCAAGCATCAAAAAATGGGATTAAAAAGCTTCTGCACAGCAATAGAAACAACCAAAAGAGTGAAGAGACAACCTACAAAATGGGAAAAATATTTTGCCAGCTACTTATTTGACAGAGGGCTAACTAATCTAGAATATATAAAGAATTTTTAAAAAATTAGACCTCCCCAAAGGAAAGACCTAATTTAAAAAATAGCCAACTGAAATTAATAAATGCTTTTCAGAAGAAGAAGTACAAATGGTCTGTAAAATAATTGCTATAATCTAGAAATTAATAACAAATGCTGGCAAGATTGCAGTGAAAAAGGAATGCTTCTACCATTTTGGTGGAATACATTTCATTTCACATTTCCATTTTTGGCAGAATACTAGTACAACCATTATGAAAATCAGTATGGAAATGACTCAAAAGATTAAAAATAGAAATTTCACTCAACCCTGCTGTTTCCCTTCTAGGTATCTTCCTGAAATAGTTAAAGACACCATATTTCAATGATACTTGCATATCCATATTTATAGGAGCACAATTTACTGTTGGGAGCTGTTGAAACTGGAAATTGAACACAGGTGCAGGGCTGAGGCATGGCCGGGGCATGGCTGACCCGAGAACAATGAGACGCCTTGAAGGGCAAGATAAGGTCACAGCTGAGGGCACCTGACTCCAATTAACTAAATAAAGACTGTAGCTGTAGGCATTTCACTCCTGTAGTGAAATGTAGCATGGAGATCTCCTAAGATACTTCTCCTAACATAATTTGTTACTTAGAAAAGTTCTTGAACCACTCCCAAGGTTTGTTCAGTTTCCTGTGTTTTCCACTCTAACCCCCTAAATAAATACAGGCTGCCCCGAGACATCCCCTGTCTTAGCCACCAGAGTCATCAACTCTGCAGAGGGTTTTGAACCTCCTGGAGCCCTAAAATCATATCACTGATATCATTTATCTAAGCCTTCGCTGTACACTTGTTTGGGAGATTGGGGATCTTGGCCAGGTACTCAATAATTTACAATATAGTAGCTAAGTCTTGGAAGTAGCCAATATGTCCATCAACAGACGAATATCACAGAAGATGTGGCATTTATATACACTGCAACACTACTCTACCATAAATAAGGCTAAACATGAGCTAATTGTAGAAAAATGGATGCACATTGAGACCATAATATTAAGTAAAATAAATCAGACAGAAAGGCTTAAATATCACATTTCTTTTATATGTGAAACCCAAAGTAAATAAATTAAAGAGCAAAATAAAAGTCTGACAATAGGAAAAAGGCAGATAGATCTTTTGCAAAAGAAAAATAGACCAAGAGAGAGGGGGAGGGTGGTGATAGAGGGGAAGGGGATGAAAAAATTAAGATGAGCTATATGCATATACAAATACTCCATGATGAATGTAATTGTGTACTACAAGCATGCACTAATAAAAATTATAATTAAGAAAAACAAACAAACAAACAAAAAAAGAGTGCATTGAGACAATTTGGGTATGGAATTTCAGGGTAACCAAAGCACATTCAAAGCAGGTGTTGGACCACGAGCCTTCAGAAAGGCTTTGTTCCACGGGACGGGGTGTGGTGGCATGTAGCTAAAGATTCTGCATAGCCTCACATGTCCCATGGCTGGCCTTTGGGGAGGTGGCTGGATCATGAGGTGTGATCCTGTCATTAAGGGTGTATGGTACTGGATTAATCCACGAATTGGTCTAACATAGTTCTAGATGTGGCTGAGTGGGTTTATGAAGACAGAAGCCCTACTTTGGGTGTGAGTGGCACCAACGAATAGGCTTGCAGCCTGGTTGGAATACAGTAGGCAAGGGAGACTCACTGCTTTGCTGCTGCCACCTGCCTGCTCTGCCATGGGCTGTTTCTCTTCTGTGCCCCTCTGCCAAGTTGCCCTGCCCTGGAAAAGCCAACTATGGGCTGAAACCTCTATGAACTGTGAGTTGAAATAAACCTTTCCTCCTTTAACTTGTGGATGTTGGGTATTTTTGTCCAACCAACAAGAAAAGTAACTAAAATGCAGGGTGCAGTCCAGATGGAGAGATTTGGATAAAAAAAAAGAATTTGAAGATGATTTTAGTCCTATTTTCCCTGTGATTTTAGAAGTCTTCTTAAGATATGAAGATGTTCATGTACTTGTATACAAATGAAAAGTATGAGAGAAAAAGACAATCCTGCAGATGTCAATAAGGAAAAAGGAGATAATGAGGTACTATATAAGACTACAAAATTACTAACCTGGGTTTTAGTATAAAGCTTTCTGTCTAGGTATTTCCAGGTTGCAGGTGGGAATTACCATAGATCTTCTCAGGAAGCATCTAGTTAATAGTCACAATTTATTCAGTGTCCTCTGTTCTGTAAGCCCTGTTCTTAGATCATTGCACTTTATTTTCATAAGTTCCTCGTGAGGTAGGTTCTGTTATAACTGCTAAAGCAGAAACAGAGACTTTGAATGGTAATAGGGCCAGGATGTGCAGGTTGTCAGACCTGCACTGGAACTCCACTGCTAACTACTAGGTACATGTTCCCAGTTGATTAGAAACATCCAGAAAAAACTTTTAAAACTAGTTATCTGGGCAAACGTGGCTGCCATTCTAATAACTAGTTTGATTAGTGATATGAGAATCCTTGACATTTTCATTGGCAATCTTGATGGGCCTGTGTCAATACTTTCTATATTCTCTCTCTGTCTCTCTCTGTCTCTGCCTGTCTCTCTGTCTCTGTCTGTGTCTCTCTGTCTTTGTCTCTCTGTCTTTGTCTCTCTGTCTCTCTGTCTCTGTCTCTCTCTGTGTCTGTCTGTTTCTCTCTGTCTCTGTCTTTCTCTATCTCTCTGTCTGTCTGTCTGTCTGTCTCTCTCTCTCTCTGTTTCTGTCTCTCTCAGAAGCCCAGTATATTACAAAGAGAAAAATCCTTAAGACCTTAGAGGCTAGAACTTAGCTTGCAACTGGGGACCTGTTGGTGTTATTGAGTCTGTAAAAGCCAATACAAAGGAGGCATTAGCCGGATGAGGTCTCTGAACCACGAGCACTTAATGTATTTTTTTTTTAAGTTTTTTGAGCTAAAGACTCACTATGTAGTCCAGGCTGATTTTGAACTTGTGGTGACCCTCCTGCCTCTGCCTCCCCAGGGCTGGAATTACAGGTGTACACCACCATCCCCAGCTTGGAGCTCTTACTTTAAGAAGGTAGACTTAATTTGGAAACATTTGTTGTAACTGATAAAACACTACAGGAACAAAAACAAGTCTCTGCCAATCACAAATGTCCATCCAGCTGAGTATACAACTCAAGATCTCCCACTAGACCATATCCAAATAAGGCAAATACTTAGCCACAGCAGTTTCTTTGCTTTGGTGTTTGCTGTTCAGCTGCTAGAGCACAGTTCTGAACCTTTTCTGGTTTTGAGGGCTCCCTGATTCATGAATCTTTCTTTGGTCAAACAAACTTTATTAAATTTAATTCATCTGAAGTGTTTCAATAAGTCTGAGAGGCTATCCAAAGGGGAATCCAGACCCAGAGTCCAACCAGATTAGAATGGACATGGTTTTTCCCTGTGTGGTGGAACACTTTGAGAGCAGCCCAAAGTGTGAGAGGACCCAGTCAGGGAGAAGTAGTTTCAGCCATGTTGCTTTGGCCATGAGACTGGAAAGTGATGCCAACAGGTGTGAGCAGAGCATCAGCTTGGATTCCAGACCTCCTCCCTTGAGCAGTGTCAGCGTGACAGTTCTTCCACTCTGGAGCAAAGGTCTTTACACGTGAATGGCCCCAGGGTAGGAGTGAGGAGTGTAGGGGTGGGCATTTGAGTCTGGGCTCCACCGGTGAGACATGAGCAAGCAGGACTGCCCCATAAGAGGAAGAAGCATTCAGTGGTTTTCCTAACACTTCAGCCGAGGGAACCTCAGGAATAGACATGGCTGTGATAATCTGAGGACAGGCATGTAGGAGGCATTGCCTGTGCCCCAATTGCCACATGGAATACCTCAGTGATATTTTGAAGAGAATATACAAGTTTGCTCTGAAATACTGGACTCTTTCCATTGGATACTAGTGATGACTTTAAAGATCAGCTCATTAAAGACATGTCCAATGTTTAAATTTCCTTACCAAGAGTTACCCAGTCTGTTTCAGTAGAGCTGGAGACCAAGAGTCTCTGTTCTGAAGCAATTCTATGCTTAGAAAACATGAATAATATGGTATTTTGAAAATGAAGTCTAACTTTATTTCTCTGAAATATCTATTCTTTGGTCAAAATTGTTGAACCTGAAGTCATATAGACTAAGCTTAATCTTTTTTTTTTTTTTTTTTTTTGAGACAAAGTCTCACTACTATGCAGATCAGGCTGGCCATGAGCTCACTTTGTTGCCCAGTCTGGTCTCAAATTTGCAACGATCCTCCTGCCTCAGCCTGCCTGAGCCACCATACCTGGTTGTTTCACAAAGTATCCTTTAAAAAGTGAAAGGAAGGCGGGCACGATCATGCACACCTGTAATCCCAGAACTCAGGAGGCTGAGGCAGGAGGATTGTCACAAATTTGAGGCCACTTCGGGCTACATAGTGAGTTCAGGCCATCCTGGATTATATACATAGCAAGATCCTGTCTCAAAAAAGCCAGAAAAAAAAAAAAAAAGAAAGAAAAATGATCAAAAGGCAGTTAGCATAACAGACATTTATTTATTTATTTGTTTTCTGTACTGGGCTTTTCGAGACAAGGTCATGTTAAATCGCCACACTGTCCAGCCTGGGGTTGAACTTTTGATGCTTTTGCCTCAGCCTCTCCAGAGTGCCAGCATTGCAGGTGTTTGACACCATGCCCAGATGAGATATCTTTTTTCAAAGCTCAGTGTGTTCAGGTTAGTTCCTGACCAGGGCTTTTCTTTCCTTGACCTCTTTGCAAATTTTTGTTTGTTTGTTTGTTTGTTTGTTTTGTTTTTCTTATAAGATGCAACAGCCTGCACTGAATCTCATGCTTTCAGGTAGAGGAAGTATCACTAACACCTTTCTGTTAATTCAGGCCAGGTTCACACTGGCTGGTTTTCTTTCTTTCTCTTTCTCCTTTTTTTCCTCTCCTTTTCTTTCTTTTCTTTCTTTCTTTCTTTCTTTCTTTCTTTCTTTCTTTCTTTCTCTCTCTCTCTCTCTCTCTCTCTCTCTCTTTCTTTCTTTCTTTCTTTCTTTCTTTCTTTCTTTCTTTCTTTCTTTCCTTCCTTCCTTCTTTCGTTCCTTCCTTCCTTCTTTTCTTTCTCTTTCTTCCTTCCCTCCTCCCTCCCTCCTTCTTCCTCTCTCTTTCTCTCTCTCTCTTTCTCTCTCTCTGTCTCTCTCTCTCTCTCTCTTTCTCCTTTTGGTGGAAACTTCTAAATGGGTGTATACTGATATGACTGCTGGCAAAAGTTTCCCAAACCATTCTCACATGAGGTATTGCTAAACTCTCCTTTTGCTCTCTATGTGCCCGTAGGGACATGATCTAGCATGAATCATGTATTCAGTCTTACTAAACCCGTGTTTCCAAATCCAAGACAATCTAATGTTTTCAGCTACAAATTGTATCTTTTCAGAGGACTATCCTTTAAAATGTTGATGAGGGTGCCAGCTTTAGGAAATATTCCTTGCTATGAAAATGTGAAGGCAGAATAAGGATTGTGGGGATTTTTAAATTTTCACATAAAATTTATATTAAAATTTGCAATATGTTTCCTGTTTCAACTCTGAAGACAATACTGAAGATTCTTGTTAAAAATAGTGTATTCTTGTACCTGTGCTATTGGGGATTTTGTACCTGTGTATGTTGGGTCCTATGCTAAGCATGTTCTCTACTCCTGAGCTACACTCCCAACCAGAGGAGACTGTATTAAGCTTAAAGACTAAATTTATTTTTTCAAATCCATTTTATTTCAAGGAGAAAAAGAAAAATAAAGAAGGAAAAAAACTAAAACAAAATTTCAAAACATGTCAATCAGGGGACAACGATGGTACATTCATTGTGCATTGTCATCCCCACATCGTTCACTCAGAGCACAGGACATCTGCCTTCAGTTGTCCAATCAATACCAGCACAAATCTTCCTCTTCAGTGAACTCAGAGAAATCAGTAGTATAACTATCTTAACTATTTTTTATATACATATACATACACATACACATATATACATGTTGTTTCTTCCAGCCTCTCACACTAATGAGACAATGTGATGTTTACATGTGTGTGTCTTATTTATTCACCTAATGAGTATGGTAAAGACTAAATTTTGAAGACTGTCAGAGACATAACTACATTTACCATCACAAAGCTTAGGTTTTAAAATGAATATAATTCACTTTCTAGCCTTTATGGGTATGAAAAGGATTAAAATTAGAGTGATGTTAGTGATGTTAGGGAGATTTATAGAATTTTTCAAAGTACCAAATTGTTTCTTGTTTGCCTAAGTTTTGCTTAGGTAAGTACTTACAGCCTCAGAAATCAAAGTTATACAAGAAAAGTGCCAGGTCTAAGATTACAGTACTTGGAACTGCCAGTGTGTAATATCTGGCACAGGATGGGGAATTTATAAAATTCTTACTAATATGTGAGATTCTAGTTTTAAAAAACATATCCGGATTATTTTAAAAATCTCACAGATAATTCAGCAGAAACTAGTTTACTAACTAGAAACAAATTACTTCATACTTCATCATGTTTTGGAATTGAAAGTATTGTAAGTCACATTTGGACTCAAACTGATCATAACTTTATCCAATATGTAATGTTAAAAAAAAACAAACTGAGGAATGCTTTCAGGCAACTTTGGCGTTTACAGGCTTGAAATTTTCATTTTCTAAAGTAATGGAATAAAATTAGTTTTGAAATTTTTTTTTTTTCAGTAAGGTCTCGCTATGTAGTTCAGGCTGGCTTCAAACTCACTCTATAGCTCAGGCTGGCCTCGAACTCTTGGTAGTTTCTTGGCTTTGCTTCCTGAATGCTAGCATCATAGGTGTGCACCACCATGCCCAATCTTGAAAAAATATTGAAAAGTGGAATAAAACTACTGACGCTGGTTGACCTGTAAACACATGCACACACACATTTTCGCTGTTAGCATACAGATGGACGCCTCCATCTAGAGCTGGCCTTTGTATCCTGACCTGGAGGCCAGTCCTGCGGGGGAGGATTCCTGGAGGTGGACTTGGCAGAGGTAAGCAGTTCGGTGTGAATGTGAGTGAGAGGCAAATGTCCTCAGCCTCCATCCTCTCCTGCTCTGCCTTCCCCCGCCTCCCCCTCAGTGGGAGAGCACAGCACACTTCCAGCTGGTCCAGCCTTGTTCAGGAGAGCGCTGTCAAGCTAGGTAGAGGCCAGCTGAGCACATGAAACTGGTCACGTGGGAAGTTCAAAAATCTTTGGTTGGGAAAGAGGGTTGTCATTCCTGATAGATAAGCAGGGTGTGGTAAACTGACTGCTCAGGTGCCAGATAGTGGAAGGAGAGTCACCAGACAAGGACAGTTAGCAGGGCGACTCAGTAAAGCAGGACACACCTTACACAGGGGGAGACAGATGGCTCTGTGGCCACGGGCACCTGGCTTCTTTGTTCCTGCAGGGCTGGAGGGTTTTTCTCTTCCTAGCTCTTCCAGATCATGCTCTCTTCTTTCTCTTTTGTTCCCTCTAGTGGATTCTTCATTTGCTCCAGAGGTGGGAGAAACTGTACCTAAATTTCTCTGTCTTCATCTGTCCCAGGGCTTTAACTCCACCTCCAGTGTTGCTGGGATGGAGGTGCCCTGGGGCAAGAGGCAGGAAGGGACAGAGATCACACAGGATTTATCCTTTGAGGTTTTCAGCAACTAAATGACTTTGGAGAGAGTGGCAATGGGTGCTGTATGATTAATAACCAAAAATATTTATTCAAGTAGTTCCTCTAGGTTATATAGATAAATGAAAGGAGGGCACACTCATAAAAACAAAGCATATGTAATTAAAATCTGTACCTTTATTAGGGGAAATAAAAATTGTTAATGTTTGCCACTATCTTTTTGGGGTCAGGAGAGTTCTGGGGATTGAATGCAGGACCCTCTCATTGAGTTGCTTCCTCAGCCCTTTTTAAATTTTTTTATGACATAGGGTCTTGCTAACCTACTTGTCTTAGTTACTTTTCTCATTGCTGAGACAAAATACTCATCACCTGAAATTAAAGGGGGAAAGGTTTATTTAGCTCACCATGTGTAGAGGTTTCAGTGCATAGTTGGGTGGTTCCAAGGCAGGATGGCATGGCAAAGGGGCATCACAGAGGAGAAACAGTTCATGGTGTGGAAGGATGAAGGCAAGAGGCAGCAAAAGCAGCAAGCAGCAAGCACCCACGGCAGTTCTTTCTCTGTCACTTATATTCTATCCAGGCTGTCTGCCTTCGGGGCAGGTAGCACTCACACCTAGTGTGGGGCACTACATCCTGAATTCTAGCATTACATGCTCTATATTCAGCTCCCTCTGAGAAGCTCCACTTTTGACCACATAAAGGGGACATATAGACACAAGCCATAGTGCTACTAAATTGCTAAATTGTCCAAGTCAGGTTTAAATTTGTGATCCTCGTGGCTCCCAGAGTTCTGGGATTACAGGCTTATATACCATGCCAGGCAAACTTTTTTATGAGATAAGGTTTTGCTTTGAACCCTGTGATTCTTCTGCCTCAGCCTCCCCTGTAACTGGGATTACAGGTGTGGGAGCTTTATACCATTTTTAAATCTCCCCTTACAGGTGTCATCTATTAATACCCCATTATGGGAGATGAGGGATTAACATGGGTACTGCATCCAGTGCACGCACACACTGCTTGTGGTGCACAAGCACACATCTTATTTCCTTTGCTGCTGAATAAAGTTACATTGTAAAAATGCTTAGATTCTCAGGGCAAAGTGGCACATGCTGGTAATGCCCAGGCTGAGGCAGGAGAAATGCAAAATTTAAGCCCAGTCTGACCAGTTTAGCAAGACCTTGTCTCAAAATAAAAAGTAAAAGGGCTGGGGATATTCGCCACTTTGAAAGCCCTAGGTTCAAACCACGGTACTGTAAGAAAAACATGCAAGGCGAGTATTCAGTTATTTCATTAATGTTCACAGTCAGAATGCTGTGAACATTCTCCCTTTCCCGCATAGCGCTTCTTCTGCCTCACCTCCACTCCCCTACTCCAGACTCAGGGACATTTTTTTATTCACTTGTCTCTGAACTGTACTTCTTGGTTCGACCTTAGACTTTCCCCCCTGAAGTTCTTCTCGGGAAGGTGCAGTTTATTCACTTCCTCCTCTGCAAAGGAACCTCGTGCTTTACCACAGCTCACTGTTACACTTAGGTGTGTGGGATGCAGTCTGTGCTCATGAACTCCAGGTGAAGAAACGTCGCTGCAGGTCAGTGGTGTGCGTGCATCCTGGTTTGGAACTTTGGAAATTTCCAAGGCAGGCTCAGGGTCTTTGCTTTTCTTATCTCTGCCTCTGTGCAGTAAGCCTTAGGATGGGGTGGGGGCGGGGTTGGACCTGGAGTGATGATCAGGTTCGGGTAAGTGGAGGGGGTCTTCATCACCCCCATTGTGTTATCTATATGACAGCTATTCTAAAATGTATCAGTCAGCCTCAAGTTCACATAACAAAATATCATAGGCTGGGTGTCTTGAACAACAGGAATTTGTTTCTCATAGTTATCGAGACTGGGAAACCCAAGATCAAGGAGCTAGATGATGTGACTTCTGACAGAGGTCCTGTCCCAGCCTGCAGGCGGCTGTTATGGTGCTACTTATTCACCGAAACTCTTCTTTGTGTAGCAGGAGGAAAAATTCAGGTCTCTACCTAATCCTATTGGATCAAGGTCCTACCTGTTTTTTTTTAAACCTCATCTAATCTCATTTCCTTGAAATTCTATCTCCAAATACAATCATACTTGGGCTAGAGCTTCATTGTCTGCATTTTTGGGTCACATTCAACCCATGACATAGAGTAAAAAAGTGATATCTCACTGCGTA
The DNA here is from genome assembly GCA_004363535.1 of Dasyprocta punctata. Classification (NCBI taxonomy): domain Eukaryota; kingdom Metazoa; phylum Chordata; class Mammalia; order Rodentia; family Dasyproctidae; genus Dasyprocta; species Dasyprocta punctata. The sequence goes on from RJWM01000715.1 coordinate 158,771, forward strand.
TTTGATTTGCCTTTCCCTAGTAGTAATGACGTGGAGCATCTTTTCATGTGCTTGTGTATCTTCTTTAGCGGACTATTTAGTCAAATTCTTTGTCCATTTTTATTTTGAGGTATTTGTCTTTTTATTAATGAACTATAAGTTTTACATATTTTGGATACAATTCCCTTATCAGGTACATATTTTACAAAAATATATTTTCTAGGGCCTGGGGATTTAGCTCAGCGGCATAAGTGCCTGCCTGGCAAGCATGAAGTTGTCAATTCAATCCCTGGTACCAAAAACAAAAAACAGTATATATATATATATATATATATATATATATATTTTTTTTTTTTTTTTCCGAAGAAACCATATTTTGGAGTGTGCTGAGGATCAAATACAGGGTGTTGCACATGCTAAGCCCATGCTCTACTGCCTAACTACACCCACAGTCCCCAAAAAACCATTTTCAATTATAAAGTTTATAAAAATACAAACTTCTCTAAGTATTAGAATTAGCAAAAAAGTAAAGGAAACAAAGTATATTGTGAAATAATTAAATTATAAAATAAAATACAGAGTCCACTAAAAATTGTATACATGCTTTAAGAAAAGAAAAACTTGTATAAGGTGCATGTTCTCCTGTTTTAACCACTGCAAACTTTTATCTGTGGGGAAACCTGAAGTACACTGTATATTGCGGAAAACTCACTTAGCAGATTTTTTTTGTTTGTTTGTTTTTTGTGGCACTGGGGATCAAACTCACAACCTCTCGCCTGCCACTGAGCCAAACTCCCAGCCTGCAGAAAACACACTACCACTGCTGGCTCTTAGCAAAGAATTGAAAATGCATGAACAACAATTTTCTTCTTCTTCTTTTTTTTTTTTCCTTTCGGCACTGGGGTTCGAACTCACATCCTTGCACCTGCCAGACAGGCACTTAAGCTGCTGAGTCAAACTCCCAGCCCTGGTTTTTTGAGGCAGGGTCACACTATGTAGTTCAGGCCGGCCTTGCGCTCACGTTGTAGCCCAAGCCAGCCTCGAACTCACAACGCTCCACCTACCTCAGCCTCCCAAGTGCTGGGTTTAAAGGCATGCGCCACCACGCCCGGCTCTTCTTTTTTTTTTGTACCAGGAATTGAACTCACAACCTCATGTTTGGTAGGCAGACTCTGTGCCACTGAGCTATATCCCCAGTCCATGAGCAGCAATCTTAATGAACACTTTGACCAAGGTTACCCAAGCAATAGTTCACCATACTCATAAATATCTGGAAGCTAATAGCCAAAACTTTGAGCACTTCTTGTAATTGCAGAGGCCAAAAGTAACTTGTATTAATTTCATGTCTCAATAAGTGTAATATTACAATATTTATATGAGCTTTTCTTTCATTGAAGTGTGTATACATTTTTTTGGCAGACTCTTTTAAAAAAATGACAGAATCAAGGCCAAACACAAGCATCACATAAAAAAATGAAAATGTGCTTACTTTTCTACTTAGAAATTTAAAAAAAGATTTTCAGATTGGATCACCAAGCAAAAATCCAGGAGTGGTGGTGTATGCTTGTAATCCCAGCACTCTGAGAAGCTGAAGTGGAGGATTACAACTTCAAACCCAGCAGAGGCAATTTAGTGACTTAGTGAGACCTGGTTTGAAAATTGAAAGAGTGAGAGAAAGACAGACAGACAGGCAGACAGACAGGCAGACAGAACAAGAACTAGAAATGTAGCTCAGTGCGAAGATCTTGGGTTCAATACCCAGTACTACAAAATCAATCAATCAGTCTAAAGCAAAGTAATTCACAAAGGCTAAAAATAAAAGGATAGACAAAAACCAGATACATCGAAGTTAAAAGAAAACAAAGGTTGCTATCTTACTGTAAGGCAAAGGAATTTGTCCAGAGCAAAGCAAGAATGTCAACTTTCACCACTCTTATTCAATGCATTTCTTGAAATTTTAGCTACAGCAATTAGACAAGAGAAAATGTAAAAGCAATACAAACAAACAAGATAGAAATCAAATTACTGTATCTTTGTTTTGAGATGATATGATCCCATATTTAGAAGAACCTAAAGACTTTTAGAGCTGATAACTTTTTTTTCTTGGTAACGGAGATCGAACTCACAACCTCATGCCTGCCAGGCAGGCTCTTAGGCCACTGAGCTAAATCCCCAGCCCTATTTTTTGAGACAGGGTCTCATTATGCATTTCAGACTGGCCTTGAACTCACTTTGTAGCCCAGGCTGATCTCAAACTCACAATGATCCTCCTGCCTCAGCCTCCTGAGTGCTGGGATTAAAGGTGTGGGCCACCACGCCTGGCTAGAGCTGATAAATTAATTCATCAAAATAGCAGGATACAAAACAAACAAAAAATCAGTAGCTTTACTATACACCAACAGTGGACTAGCTGAGAAAGAAACAAAGAAAACAATTCCATTTACAGTAGCAGCAAATAAAATTTTAAAAACCTAAGGATCAATCTAACCAATGAGGTGAGAGACCTCCACAGTAAAATTTCTGAACACTAAAAAGAGAAGTTGAAGAAGAAACTAGAAGATGGAAAGACCTCCTGTGTTCTTAGATTAGCAGAATTAATATGGCTGAAATGGCCATAGTAACAAAAGCAATTTACTGATCCAATGCAATCCCCACCAAAATACCAATGACATAAATACTTCACAGAACTAGAAAAATCAGTCCTAAAATTCATGTGAGAACATAACAGATTTAGAATAGCCAAAGCAAGCCTAAGTGAAAAGAGTAAAGCCATGGGCATCACAATACCTGATTCCAAATATTACAAAGCCAGAGTAACAAGAGGTGCGTGGTGCTGGCATAGGAATAGACACATAGACCAACAGAGGACACAGAAACAGACCCACACAACTACAACCATCTGATTCTGGACAAAAAAATCCAAACACATATAATGGAGAAAAGACTTCCTCTTCTCCAGCTCAAATGCTGCGGTGAAATGGAATATCCACTTGTAGAAGATGGAAACTAAAAGTATGCTATGTGCATGCACAAACCTGCCAACATGAGACCCATTAATCTGTGCAACTGATTTTTTAAAAAAAGAATGAGAAAAAAGGAATCAATATCAAATAAGTATAAAATGAGACCAAGTAGGATTAGTGATATTAAATAGCATGGCTTATATTACTGATGTAACAACTCTGGCTAGGCACGCATACTAGCAATTTTCAAAGAACAGAAATGACAGGAGATACAGGGAGAACTAGAAACACTAGTATCAGCAGATTTTACTTTGCAGTTTTGGGTCCAAGGTAAACAAAACAAAAACAAAACAAAGGAGTGCAAAAACAAAACAAAGTGGTGGCGCACACCTGTAATCCCAGACTCAGGAGGCTGAGGCAGGAGAATCACTGTGAGTTTGAGAGCAGCCTAGGCTACAAAGTGAGTTCAAGTCCAGCCTGAACTGCTTAGTGAAATTCTGTCTCAAAAACAACAACAACAAAAAACCCAAAATAAAACGAAATGAAAAAAGAAAAACGAGGATAGGAACACATAAATAGCATAATAAGGTAGAGTTGGTTGATATGTCACATTTTGTTGACTATAAAATGCCACCAATTCTAAAATACACTGTTTTTTAATATGGAACTGAGAAAAGAGGTATTATTAATTAAATTGACACAATGCCCTAAAATTATAGCCTTAAAGATTTATAAAGCACTCTTCCTATTCTCTGCTTGTCGTAACATGTGTTTCTTCTACTCTGAGGGATTTGCCAATTTCACCTAACTTCAGTTGCTTTATTTGATATACAATAGGTATTCTCATGTACATGTCCCAGGAGTTAAATGTCACTTAGCTTTATTTAATTATAATTATTTTTCTTTTTATAAACTCGTACTCTCTTTTACAGAAACCTTAATTTCTTAAGGTTCTATAGTCTTTAGTTGTTCTTCACAACAATATATGGAATTATGGTAATTTTCTAGCAATATTTGCTTTACAAATATCTAATTTACATTGTTCTACCTTGTTTCCAAGTCTTTCTGTGTACCTGATAAATTAATTTCAATGCCAAAACATACCATAATGTTTTTAATCACTTTTAAAATGGCAATTTTAAATGTGACTAAATTTTTAAGAGCAAAAAATTTGTCCACGTACTAGCAATAGAACCCACATTATGACTGCCATTTGGCCAAAACTAATTATAAAATGTCAATAAAGAAATATGAATCTTCATCAGGAATTTTGAAATCTAAAAATAGGAAATAGTGACAAAAATCAATGGAACATGGCATATTGTTATCCTATTAAAACACAACCTCATTTCAACTGGTTCTGGGAAACTGACTGTATATGAAGGCCACAAAAATACCGGAACCAATTTTAAACAGTAGAAATGATGTAGGACACATTTTCTAGTTGCAATGCAATAAAACTAGATTTACCAGTAATATTATAAAATAAAAACGTCCCAAATATGCGAAGAAAAACTTTTATATAACTCTTGGCTCAAGAGTTGTATAAATGTACAGTTCTGACGTATAAAAATGAAAATGGCATACTCAAAAACCCACCTAATTCTAACAATTTGGTCTCAAAATATATGAAGCAATTTAGTTTCCAAACTATAGAGTGACAGGAAGAAATTAGCAAATGTGTAATTATTATGAGAGATTTTTACATAGCTCATGCAATAATTAAGCAGGCAATAATTACATATGTTTAATCCATATCATTAACAAGCTACTTCTTTCTAAGTAGATGAGTATGGTTCTAATTTGCACCTCTTGAATGACCAGTGATGTTGAACACTTTTTCATATACTTATTTCCCATTTCTACTTCTTCATCTAAGAAGTGTCTATCCATTTCTGATGCCCATTTTTGGATTGGGCCTTTAAATTGGGGAGAGTATGATTTTTTTGAGTTCTTTATATATTCTAGATATTAGTTCTTTGTCTGAGAAACAGCTGGCAAATATTTTTTCCCACACTGCATTGTCTCTAAACTCTGTTGGTGGTTTCTCTTGCTGTACAAAAGCTTTTTAGTAAGATAAGATCCTGATTGTTGCTTCTTTGTGATAGCTCCTGTGTGACAGAGGTTTTGTTCAGAAATTCTTTGCTTATACTAAGGTCTTTAAAAGTTCTACATATTCTATCTTCCAGCAGATTTAGTGCCTCTGTTTTAATATTTAGCTCTTTGATCCATTTTGATTTTAGTTTAGTGCATGGTGCATGGTGTCAGATATAGATCTAGTTTTAATCTTTAGCATGAGCAAAGTCAATTTTTCTAGCACTGTTTCTTTTCTTCTTCTTTTTTTTTTTTTTTTTTTTCCTGTGGCACCGGGGATCGAACTCAGCCTCGCACCTGCCAGACAGGCGCTTAAGCCACTGAGCCAAACTCCAGGCCCTCGTTTTTTGAGGCAGGGTTCCACTATGTAGCTCAGGCCGGCCTAGCACTGTTTCTTAAAGGGGCTATCTTTCCTCCAGTAAAGATGTTTGTTTCCTTTGTGAGAGATAAGGTGGATAAGTATGTTTGGAGTTGTTTCTATATCTTCTAATCTGTTCCATTGAGCCTCAGGTCTTCACTTTGTGCCAGGACCTTGCTGTTTTTATCACAGTAGCTTTGTATACGTTCAAGGCAAGGTTTTTGTGACCCCCAACCTCCCTTCGTTGCCCAGAATTGCTTTTGCTATTCTAGGTCCCTTCTGATTCCAAATGAATTTTGGGATTGTTTTCTCTAACTCTGTAAGATATGCTATTGGTATTTTGATTGGGATTGCATTAAATCTGTATAAAAATTTTGGGAGTATAGCCATTTTCACTATATTTGTTCTTCCTACCTAGAAACAAGGGCTATCTTCCCATTTTCTAATATCCGCCTCAATCTCCTTTTTTTTTTTTTTTTTTTTTTTTTTTTTTTTTTTTTTTTTTTTTTTTTTTTTTTTTTTTTTTAGAGTACTGTTGTTCTCAATATAAAGATCTTTTATTTCCTTCATTGGATTGATTCCTAGATATTTCATTTTTTCAGATGTTATTGTAAAAGGTGTCGTTTTCCTAATTTCTCTTTCTGTGAGTTTATTTTTTGTGTACAGGAATGTCATTGATGATTTGAGTGTTGGCTTTGTATCCAGCTATCCAGTTAATTTGGTTATTAACTTCAGGAATCTTTTGCTGGAATTTTTGGGATCTTCTATGTAAAGTGTCACACTTTCTGGGTCCTTGTCTGTCCCTCTTAGAAAGAAGATTTTTTTCTCTCAATGAATTCTTCCTACTCTTAACCTTCATTGTTCCTAGAATTCATTCCTTGATTTTAGAGAACATGAAATTGACTTTTTGGACACCTAGCAGGTTGGGAGTTACTTTTCTCTGTATCACTAGGAGCTCATTGCAGAGTCAGTGTGAATCCATATTGGAAAACTGAAGGGTCTGCAGCAGAAGACTGAGGAGTCTGTGCTGGAAGCTTGGGGATAGATATCCAAAGGAAATGGCAAAGACCAGAGCTCCATTAAAGAAAAAAAAAAGCAAGATTTTCTTCTTCTTTCCCTTTTTCATCCTTCCAGTCTCCAAGCCTATTGTTTGATGCCACCCACACTCAGGGTACATCTTCACTCTTCAGTGAATTTTCCACACCAAGGGGTGTGCTAAATTAATCTGCTGGGTGTTTCTTATTACAACTGATATCCCAGGTACCTGTCACAATCCACCCCTTGTCAACTGAACAACCAGACATGTTTCCTTAAATTGTTGCTGCCTGGGTATGAGAGGCCCCGAGGCAGAAATAAGGAACCAATCTATCCTCTTTAGAATAAGTTTTCAGGTTTGGCAGAAAAATAATTTTCAGAATGTACTAGCAAGAGGCACAGAAGACTTATTAGGCAAATATTTTAGTATGTACTCAAGATTAGAGTGCAGGCACTGAGAAATGAGATGCACTGTAGTTTAAAATGGGGGATATGTATATGTTTTGGGCAGTGGAAATATGTAGAATTTGATAATCTATATTCTTAATCTTGTCTATTGGTTGGGAAGGTTGGCCCATCCACAGTAAAATAGTGGCCATTTATGAGGTAAATCCTAACTTACAGGTGGAAAGTGTGGTGTATTCACAAGTAAAAGAGGACAGTTTGCAAGTAAAAAAGGAAAGACTGAACCCATGTTTTAGGTAAAAGGGAATTGTCCAGGCTTACTATGTTTTTGGAGAAAAGAACGGAAAAACAAACAAACAAACAAACAACCCCCCCAAAAAAACTGAATTTATGCTCTGATGTGCCAGTTTTTATTTTTTAAAAATATGATTTTATGTGTCTCTTTTTTGTTTACTGTTTACTTTTTCATCCTACCTCAAAACCAGTCTTAGTCTCCAGATCCAATAGCAAGTTCATAATTATGCTAACATAATAACTATTCTCATTCAAATTACAGTGCACTAATTCCCTCCCCAGAACTGAGGGCAAAATTTTTCTTTTGCTGAGGCTTACTCTTAACATTTCATAAGTTAAATATTATAATATAGTTTTAACAATAATTAAGAACCAAATATTAGAACCAGGTGTGGTGGTGGCAGTGTTGCATGAAAATTCCCAAATCAAATTGAAAGGAAGACTCTTCACACTGAGGAGATAAGAGGGCCGAGTTTAATCTTTATACCAGCAGACTGTTGTGGGATCACAAAGGCAACAGCCTTCAGTTTACAAAGAATTTAGTTTATATAGCATTTAGAAGCAGGAAGTGTAAAGCAAGTGACAAAATGTTACATAATTGGTTACATGCATTTAACCAAATATTGACAAGAAGGCTAGTCTTGAACACATTTGTTGAAACAAAGGAAATGTTTATCATAATATAGAAACATTTCAGAAACAAGGGGAGGGGGCCCTTACAGGGTGAGCATAGTTGAAAGTGTCATTGACTAGCCCAGGGTACTTTAAGGTATAGACAATTACTCTCAGTGCTTTTTTTTTTCTTTTTTTTTTGTGACACCAGGGATTGGACTCACAGCTTTTCACCTGCCAAGCAGGTGCTTAAGTCATTGAGCCAAACTCCCAACCCTAATATTTTTGAGGCACGGTCGCACTATGTAGCTCAGGCCCACCGTGCGCTCACGCTGTAGCCCAAACCAGCCTAGAACTCATAATGCTTCTCCTACCTCAATGTCCTGAGTGCTGGGATTAAAGGTGTGTGCCACCACGCCCAGCCTGACTCAGTGCTTATCAGAGGTGTGTAGCTGGGCTTTAGACACTATCAAGGTCAACTGAATTAGGCAGAAGCAGTAGAAACTTGGTCAGAGATCTCTAGTTTGTATCATGAAATACCTATAAGTTTGCTATCTTATAAAGGTGTTCTTATATTATAATTGTGCCTCAAATCAGCACTCGAGAGGCTGATCACAGTGAGTTCAAGGCTAGCCTGGGCTGCATAAGAGAGTTCAAGGCCAGCTTGCAATACACAGTGAGACTCTATCTCAAAAAATAAGCAAACAAATACCCTAAAAAAGGAACGAATATTAAGTCTATCAACATTGTGTTGCAAGGAGCTGGGAATGGTGGTACATGTCTATAACCTAGGAATTGGGAGGCTGAGGCATGAGAATCACCCTGAGTTCCAGGCCAGCATGGACTACATAGTAAATTCAAGGTCAGCTTTGGCTACATAGTGAAACCATGTCTCTGAAACCGAAATGAAACATCCATTACATTACGAAGGAAGAAAATAAAGATCCCTGCTTAATATATGTGTATAAATGCACTAGCATATTGACAAAATAGGAAAGAAAGATTACAATTGCAATCCTTATTTCTGCAATTGGTTATGCAGCCATTAGTTGGAATTTATAACTACCTTCTGTTACAGGCAGCTGAGCTAGTTAGAAACATAGGCAGTCAGACAGGGCTAGGCCCTCAAGGGGGCCAGCACAGAGGACCAGATGTCTTGTGACCTTGGAGAAGACACACACCTCTTGCTGTGGGCCAGATTTCAAATCAGAAGGCAAAACAAATGCAACCATACCCTAAGTATAAACATTAGGGCTTAGGTATGGATCACTTTGAGGAAGTCAGGAGTCACCATCCCAACCCCCTCCAGGAAGAGTGACTGCTCCGTAAGAATGCTTGCTTGCTACGTGACTCGCTTTCGCATTTGTCCCTGATTTGGTCAGTTTTACCTGAACAATTAAACTTACTGGTTGACCACAGTTCTGTCCCACCTTAAGCCCCTCTGCTTTGTGAGTTCCCATTTTTCCCCACTGTAGACCCACCTCTCCTCATGGTTTCACTCTAAAAGTCCCTAGAAAAGACCGAATCTTTGGCAACCCCCTCAGGACCCCTTCTGTCTCTCTCTCAGACAGAAGCTTTCTTTCTCTCCATAAATATTTCTGCCCTTAACTTCCATTGTTGCTAAAATTCATTCTTTGATTTTAGAGAACATGAACTCATACTGGACATATAGTAGGTCAGAAGTTTTGTTCCCCTATATCACTTCTACTACTCATTCTATATTCTCTTGGTCTTCAGCAAGCAATTCAGCAGGTTTTAGTTCTTTTCCTAGTAGTGTCATCACTTCCTGCATGTAGGGAAAAGATACGATGAGGCCTCGTTGAGCTTTATTAAAAATTGATAAGGCAGTTTTGAACTCTGCATCCAGACTCCAGCAATTAGAAGGGCAAAGGCAGTTAGACTTTGAGGAATTAGAATATGAAGGCAGCTAAACTTAAACAATTAGGAAGGGAAAAGGCAAAGAACTCAGGATCAGGATGTTCCTAGGCAGTGTTATTAACACAAGAAACAAAAGCTTCCCCTGCACTTAATCCTTTAGCCTTGTAAGGGCCCCACCTGTAATTTTACCCTCCACCAAATGATAGGGAAAGTTCCAAAGGCTGGAAGAAATCCCAGGATGAAAGACAAGCCAGGGAGCCAATCAGATTCCAAGAGATTAAGTGTGACAAAGATATCAATGAAAGGAGCTGCAGACAGTAGACCCACAAGCAGCTCACTTTTGAGTTCTCTCTACTTGTCCAGAGTAGCTTTCTGCCCATCTCCAAATGAAATCTCTTCTTTTATTTTAAACTACTTCTTTAGTTCTTTGCTGATAGTGGATTTAAGATTGCTGGGAGCTGCATGGCCGGCAGAGCAGTGACTTGCTCTGGGTCCCCGGATGTTACAGTGTGGCATAGCACAGTGTGTGCACACCCCCGCCTCAGGCATTACAGTAGGTGACCCATTACATTTCTGAGGGTTTCAGGCCACCTGTCATCCTACCTGCATTGAGTTATTATAGTTTCCCACTGACCTTAATAACGGAGATTTCTTAGAGTGCCGATAGTAAGGGGCACGCTAAGAAATCTCCTTTACTCCAAATATAGTCTTCCTTTCTTCCATTATTGGGCATTAGTCCAATTTCCCCTTGATAGTTGGAATCAATCACCCATGCCAACACCACAACTCTTTTTCTTAACTTATTTACTCAGAGGCATGAGGACCCAAAAGGACTAGGGAGAAGTCTTAGCTTCCAGTTCAATGGAATCACTGTGCTTCCGGATACAAACCTGTGGTAGACCAGCTGAAAGCCTGTAAAACATAAGACTATGTTCACCCATGACTCAGCCCCCTTTAACCCCCTGCGATATTCTTAAAGTGGTGATATTAACTGACTGTCTGCCAGGATGTGCTGTCCCTATTTCTTTTAAAAGATAACATATGGTAACATATCGGCCTCCCCACAAAATGATCTCACCTAGCAAGCTGACACAAATTCCAGTAAAGTAAAAAGGTAAAGATAAGACTTTCCCGTGTATGACTATCACTGAGAGATAAACTGTTCTAACCAGGTTGTGCTTTTTGCTTTAAATTCTGCTCACTGTAAAAGCTCGACACTGTTCTGGGCCTCCCTGCGTGGAGGAACTCAGACAGTCCTGGGACTGCTCTGAGCCTCCCTGTGTGGAGGTTGTCAGGCAGTCCATGCTGCTCTGAACCTCCCTGTGTGGAGGATCTCAGGCAGTCCAGCTACTCTGAGCCTCCCTGCATGGAGGAACTCAGACAGTCCTGGGGCTGCTCTGAACCTCCCTGTGTGGAGGATCGCAGGCAGTCCCAGCTGGCTGGTTGTTATTATTATTATTATTATTATTATTATTAAAGGCTCCCAAACTTCTGTTTTGGACTTGGGCTCCTTGGTCTCATTGGTCTCATTGGTCCAGTTCGGTGACAGATCATTACAACCTCCCCACCTCTAGAACTGAGTCTGTTAACCCAGCATGGCATAAAGTTACAGGAATATTTTGCTAATGGACCTGTGATTGGGTAGCTCCTTCTAAAAGTGGCTTACCAAAATTAACATCACTGGGTTCTGGGTTGCTTGCCTCTCCTTCTGGAGTTAGATTCCAGGTTCTCCTCATCTCAGAGAATTGAACAAGCAAAAAGCAGAGTGGTAAATTTTATTTGACAAAGTAAAAGTGAGGAGTGAGGGAGAAATTGGCTCTGCAAGCAAGCTTGGGATGAGTAAAAAAGGAAAAAGGCAAGACAAAAGTATACCCTGGAGAATGTAGAGTGGGTTATCACGAAGAAAGCCATGATAGCAAACTCTTCTTGGTTCTTGTGTCCTTTTATACTGTTCAAATCTCAAGGAAACACACGTGAATGTCTTCATCCAGGACCTAGGAGGCAGTGCTGGGATCCCATTTCTCAGACTAACATCAGCTCTAAGTTTTTCTACTAAAACCCCGCCCAGATTCTCATGACACACCCACGTGAGGGGCTTTGGAAACAGTTTTGCCCATGTGTTCTGGGATCTTGCAATTAACAGGTCATCCCTACTTCCCCAGCCAGCTTTCAGATCACTAGGACTAATGGTGAGTGGCAGGAGGAGGGGGGACCAGCAGAGACCACCAGGCTTGTGTAAAGGCCACATGGTTTGGAATTTATTGTGCCAATAAATTAATTCTAATCTACCACTTCCAGTGCAACCTATGGTGAGAATAAAGACATTAAGCCCTATTTGTAGTTGTGGGGAGCCAAGAGGGTCCTAAGTCCAGTTAGAATGATGGCTAATTGGAACAAAGGCCTTGACCCAGGGCTGAACCCAGGTTTTATTAATTTGTGAAGAGGGGAGTGACTCAGGGGTGAGTGATTGAGAGAAATGTGGGCCATACGTGAGTGCTGTGAGCTGGGCTAGGTAGGAGGCCTGATAGCACCTCTGCGATAGTCAGAGAGAGAGAGAGAGATGCAGAAAGAGTAATCTGTGTAACACAGATTGAGTAAATATCTCGTGTTTAGGGGTCAGTGCTTCAGATCTGATGTGTAATCTTCATTCCTTGAGATGTCATGGCCTCTTTCTCGAGGCTCAATCCCTGACAGCCCAGTATCACTCAGGCTCACTCACACACACTAGTTAAGAGCTATGGGTACGGCATCACTGACCTGTCGCATTGCTTTAAAGATCACATATCAGCACTGGCTAGACCTGTTTGCATTGCTCAAAGCCAATTGAGGGATAAAGAAATATCCTAGCCAGCTATGTATATATCAGTACACGGAAATAGGGCCAGGTTTAGCTGAAATGGAGACAGATACTCTTCCTACAAGGAGAGCCATCCTGGTGGTCCTGCACATAGTGGGAGGGAGGGGAAGGCCCACTCCAATGAGGTAATGGGAAATTTCAAAAGGGTGATAGCAATAATCTCAAGCTTCCATTTATCTTAATTTAGGGAAGTATGTAAATCTGGCTGTTGTGACTTTAATTTTCTCCAGATGGGCCTCAAGCCAGAGTCTCAATGTGTTCTCGTCTTTTGCACTGACTTCTTTGAGGGCCCAGCCCTGTCTGACTGCCTACAATGTCTCCACTGGACTTAGCTGTCTATAATACTATCAACTTTATTGTTAAAGTCCTCTTCTGCTGAGGTCACTTTTTGGTGAGCATTTACATGGAATACAAATAGTTTTACATCCCTTACCCATATGGAGAGGTCTATTTGAATGTCTCTTCCCCAAATACCTTTGTCATCAATTTTCCAGTCATGTTCCTTCCAAGTTCCTGACCATCTGGCCAGACCATTTGCTACAGACCATGAATCAGTACACAGTTGCACATCTGGTCATTTCTCTTTCCAGGCAAAATGTACTACCAGGTGCACTATCCAAAGTTCTGCCCACCATGAAGATTTCCCTTCATCACTGTCCTTCAGGGATGTCCTAGGAAGGGACACACACCTGTAATCCCAGTGCTCAGGAGACTCAGAGGAGAATCTTGCAAGTTTATGAGGGCAGCCTGGGATACACAGTGAATTCAAGGACAACCTAAATTACATAGTGAGACCTTGTTTCAAAAAACAAAACAAAGCAGATAAACGAACAAGGACAAGATCTCACTGAATTGCCCAGACTGGTCTCAATCTTTTATTTTTATTTATTTATTTATTTATTTATTTGAGATCAGGCTTTACTATATAGTTCAGGCTGGTCTTGAACTCACTATGTAGCCCAGGTCAACCTTGAACTTGCAGTGATTCTCCTGCCTCAGCCTCCTGAGTCACTGGAGTTATAATAGAGTATACCACCATATCCAGCAAGTATTTTTTTGTTTTGTTTTGCCTCAGGACTTAAATAGTTTATAACCATTTCCTTTATCTCTTAAGTCTATTCTATAGTTTCATTTCATTTATCTTTTTTGTTTTTGTTTTGCCTTTTTGAGATAAGATCTCACAATGTAGTCCAAGTTGACCTTGAATTCAATATGTGACCCAGGCTGCCTCAGGTGCCTGACTGCTGGGATTACAGACATTCACCACTACCCAGCTTCAGTTTATCTTTTTGAAATAAAGCCTTACTGTATTGCATAGGGTGGCCTCAAATTCCTGGACTCGACTAATCCTCCTACCTCGGCCTCCCAAGGAGCAATGCAGGCACATGCCTGGCCTCTTAAATTGAAGTGATCTGTGAATTATTAACTTTTATTATTAAGAAAGGAAAAAAAGCAGAAGGAAAAGGTAAGGGTACAAAATTTATTTTTAAGTTATAATGGATTCAAGTTAGATGTAGCTATGAATCTCTAGCTAAAATTAGACCGGGAAATAAAATGTGGCATTTAGAAGAGAGTGGTAAATTTCTCAAGGTAGTTATTTAGCTTATTTCTCTTTTCTTGAGGGACAATAGGGGTGATAAAGGTATGGAAGGACACTTTGATGAGACAGGAGACTGATATCAGAGCTGTTAGAAAAGAGCATTACTCACCCTCAGACCGTTTCACAGGGGCCTGTCAGAGCCTGCCTTCTGTAATTTCTTTGTGCAGTGCTGGCTCCTGGCTACCCCAACCAGACTATTCTATTAGTTCATTTTGAATAAATTCTGCCTTAGTTACTTTTCACTCATTGCTGAGACAGAATACCTGATGCCCGAAATTAGGGAAGGAAAGGTTTATTTCTTACAGTTCTCGGGGGTTTCTGTCCATACTTAGCTGGCTCCAAGGCAGCATGGTGTGGTGGGACTAGCATTCATGGCGGCCACAACCACAAGGCAAACCAGGAAAGCAAAAGAGCCAGACGTGCCTTCCTCCCGCCCTTACACTGTATGTCGGCTCCACCTCTGGGCAGGTGCAGCACTCACATGGCCAATCCCAGAGTCAGACCACAAACCAGTCACAAATGCCAGAATTAGCCCTGTCCATGCCATGATAACATGAGACTTTGCGAGGACACAGGACCAAACCCATACAAACTCTAAGGTATGCTGCCCAGAACTTGTTCAAGGACCAGGGGCCTAGACTGCCCCTGTGCAGAGTGTCAGGGGGAGCTGCCTTCCCCACACCCTCCCAGAGGGCATTGCTAGGCGATGGCTGCCTATGGAGATGGGGTACAAGGTCCTGTCTTCCTTGCCTCTGTTTGGGATAGTGCTGAAGGGCCACCCCAACTCCAGAGATCTCCGCTGGGTGGAAGGACAGACCGAGGCCTCAGCTGCAACTGGACTGTGGGTCAGCATCCCCTCACCAGCGTTCCTCTCTATTCCGTACCCCATGAACAGTCCCTAGGAAATCCTTTGCCCTCACTGTTGTTGTTATTGTTTATTTGTTTTGTTTTGAGACAGGGTCTCACTCTGTAATTCAGGCTGGTCTTGAACACACAATGCAGCCCAGGTTGACCTCAAACTCATGGCAATCCTCCTGCCTCAGCCTCTCAAGTGCTGTGATTACAGGCATATGCACCACCACACCTGGCTGCCCTCAATTTTTTGTCTCAGAATCTGTTTCCCTCAAACATGGTCTAAAACACTTGGCAAAAAAAGTCTTCTCTCATCTTTTTTCTCCAGCCACCCAATTTCTTTTCAGAGTCAGTCACATGCACCAATCTGCCACACATACCTACATGCAGTTATCAACATTGACATATGTCCTCCGTCTCTCAATATTTTCTCACACAAATGGTAGCTTACTACACTGACCATTCTGCACTATGCTTTTTTCTTTTTAATTATATATCTGTCTTCTAATAATACATCTTGCAAAGCTGTGATACATTTTTAAAAGATGTTTATGATGGGTGTACTACAATTTAACCACCACTCTATTATTATAAGTTGTTTCTAGACTTTTGTTATTACTATCTTATGATATGTAACTTTCTGTTTATTCTTGCCTTTTAGAAATATGTGGTTTTATCTCTAGTATACATGAGGTAGGAGATTAGGGCATGGCAAACTGGCTGGGGAGGTGGGCAAGACCTATCAATTACGAAGTTCCAGACACATGCACAGAACAGTTCCCAAAGCCCTGCTGTTGGAATCAGTGGGAGAGTGCTATCTTCAATTCTTCTTGTGAGAACTGGAGCAGGTTTTTGGTAAGGCAGTCTACACCTGCCGTCAGCCTAAGGATTAGAAGAGGCAAAGGAAGGCCACCATCAAACCTGGTGCCACTGTTAACTCTTTCAGTGGCCCATGCTGTGGGGTTCAGGGTAGATCTCCTTTCTTACTTTTAGTTGGCCTGAACTTGCTTTGAGGAGTATCTTTTCTTTTCTTTTTTTCTTTTCTTCTCTTTTCTGTTTGCTTTTATGTTCTTTAATTTTCTTTTCTTACCTTTAATAAATGTAAAAACTTGCTACCTCTTGCTCATCTTAATGAATTCTTTGTTAAGGACAAAAAGAACCTAGGAACCACCTCTAGAAGGAGACTGAAGCACCCCAAAACCTGCTAACATACATAGGCAGAAACAGAATTGCTTGCTCAAAGAGCATGTGCATTTAAAACAATGACAGAGGGGCTGGGGCTGTAGATCAGTGGCAGAGTGCATGCTTAGCATTTGCAAGGCTCTTCCAACACCCATCACCAAAGATGATGATGAGGAGGAGGAGGAGGAGGGTAAGGGTGAGGGTGATGAGGATGACAATGGTTGTTGCCAAACTGTTCTCTATGGGAGTTGATAAATGAGAATTTTATTTTCCTATACCCTAGCCCAGTAGTAGCAAACCTACGGCATGTGTGCCACAGTGGGTTGTTTGCATCACTGAGAGCTCTAAAAGGTTTGCCATCACTACCCTAGCCAATGCCCTAAATTATTAACTATTTCAATCTTTATCAATCTGATAGGGAAGATATCTCCTAATTATAGTTTTAATTTGCTATGTTGATTGACATTCCTCATTTTATGTATAAAATTCATCTTAGTTATTTGCTGTGTGTGTGCGTGCATGTGTGAACTGCTCAGATTTGTTTTCCCATGGACTTGTTTTGATTCTTTCTTCCTCCCTCCCTCCCTCCTTCCTTCCTTCTTTTGAAATGAGGTCTTGCTAAGATGTTAGACTGGTTTTGGACTTCCCAGTTCCTACCTCCTTAGCCTCTTGAGTAGCTGCAATGGCAGGAATGTGCAACTGTTCTTGACTGCTACTGTTTCTTTTTTCTTTTTTTTTTTGGTACTGGGAATCGTACTCTTGACCTTGACCTTGCTAGGCAGGTGCTTATACCGCTGAGCTAAATCCCCGGCCCGACTGTTATTCTTTCTTGTCTATCTTTAGGAAATTTTCTGTATTAGGAAACCTAGTATTAGAATATATATTAGAATATTTTTCATAGTTTGTCATGTGTGTTTAGACTTTGTGTGAAGCAGCTTTTGCCATGCTGTTTTAAATTAATTACTAACTTAGAGACAGAGTCTTGCTGTGTTGCCCAGATCCCCTGCCACAGCGAGGACCTGAGCTCCTCTGAGGATGAGAATAGCCAAGTTCATACCAAGAAAGTCAGTGTGACAAGCTTCTCCAGGAGAATCAACAGCACTCCATCCTCCCTTCCAGTTCTCTTATGCAGTTGGCAGCCATCCTCAGGTGGGCCATCCACACCCAGCACCATGCTGATTCAGTTCATCTAGGTACTGCAAGTGGACCATTAGTCAGTCCACCACACTGTCCCTCTTCCCATTCTTTCCACCTTAATTTTCTCTGTAGCTCACATCTTATTTGATATTCTGTATATGTCACATATGTGCTTACTCTTCCTCTCTGCCCCTGTTTAAGCTCCAGGGGGGCAAGTTGTGGCCACATTTCATTTACTCCAGAGTCCCTTGCCCTCAGACAGTGCATGTCACTGAGCTGTGATAAATGAATCTTGAATTACACCAAACATTTTTTTTATCTAATTCAGTTGTACAAGAATGTATTAGAGGGCTGAGGATTTAGCTCAGCAGCATAAGCGCCTGTCTGGCAAGCACAAGGTTGTGAGTTTGATCCCCATTACCAAAAAAAAAAAAAAAAAAAAAAAAGTATTAAAAACTAGCTATGTGTTGGGAATGTAATGGGTTAATGAAAGAGAAATCAAGTCAAGCATGGTGGTGAACACTTGTAATCCTAGCTACTCAGGAGGCTGAGGCCAGACTGGGCAACTTAGAGAGATCTTGTCTTACAATTTTAAAATGCTGGGGAATGTAATTCAGTGGTAGAGCATTTGTGCTATAAAGTCTAGGTTTAATCCCTAATACTGAAAAAAAGATAGAAAGAAATAAAGAAGAAAGGAAGGGAAAGAAAGACTAGCTCTGTGAATGGGAATGGCTCCATGCTTGAAGTAGTGGAGGTTGAGAAGAAAGATAAAACCAGACCCAACCCATATGGAAGAAGATTTTGATGAGAAGAGATATTTAAGATTCTTGTAAAAGCATGAATAAAATTAGAATAAAATGAAAAAATAGGCCTTCAGGTAGAAGGCATAATATTGAGAAAGACACACATACATAATATAAAGAAAAGTTAGGTTTTCTGGGTAGCTATATTAGTGTAGATATGTGAAATTGATAGTAGGAAATTAGTGCTAGAAAAATCAGGTTTAATTTTAGGAGATTCTAGGATGGGGTTATACTTAACTACATATGCAGTAGTGAAACCTTGAGAAGAAATGAACAGAAATTACCATCCTGGGAAATGTATCAAAAGTGTTTTATCTACTCACACATCATGAGGCACGGGGACTGCATGGATCAGAGTGTAGTGCTGTGGTGTCAGCCAGAGAGACTCAAATGATGAAGATGTCCGGACAGGATAATCTAGAAAACTCAGTGTGCACAGAATGGGCATAAGTTGGCAGGTGCTTGGTCATGGAAGGCAGAAAGGGAGAGGCACACAGTGCTGAGATTTATGGTGACTTAGCCAGATGTGTTGATGCACCCTTTAATCCGAGCACTCTGAAGGCCGAGGAAAGAGATCTCAAGTTCAAACCCAGCTTGGGCAGTTTAGCAACTTAGCAGCCTAGTGAGATCCTGTTTCAAAATAAAAACAAAAGGGAATCTGCTTGGGGATGTAGCTCAATGCTGAGGCTCTGGTTCAAAAGAATCTAGGCGATCTAGCAGCAGTCACTCCTTAATAGCATGTCCGAGACGGTGTTGACTCCTTATGGAACTGGGCCTGCAATCCTTAAACATCTCTTCCAGAGGTTTGATGTATTTGCCAGTAAGGAGATCTTAAGATCTCTCCATAGATCGTTTCTCAGCGGAAAAGTCTCTTAATTCTCAAGGAAATAACTGTTCCCTTTGTACTAGAAACAAGAAAACAAGGAATAAGTCCTGGGGAGCCAGGTTCATGGTAAGCTGAATAGAGCCGAGTGCTTGATAAAGAGGCTGAAGGAGGCTGGGGTGTAGCTTAGTGGTAGAATAGTTGCTTTGCTATGGTGAGGCCCTGGGTTCAATATTCAGCACATCACCACCAAAAGAAAAGAGGCTGAAGAGATCACCTGCCTTTTCTGTACCTTTAAAAACTTTAGGAGCCAGGCGTGGTGGCGCACGCCTTTAATCCCAGCACTCGGGAGGCTGAGACATTACTGTTCATGCTAGAATTTGACAAAAACTTGAACGACTGTTCAGCAACACATGAGGCACTGGTTAAATTGGATTCAGAAACTCCTGCAATCTCTGAGAATTTCTCTTCAACCTCCCCTGTGGTAAAGTCAGCCCAGTGAAAACATACATGTTATAAAAGAGGTAAGGCACAGGCCATTCAGAAGAAAGTCAAAGAAAGCTCCTGGTATGTTCCAGTCCCTTCAGTATCTACAATTGGCCTAAGTTTTTCATACAAACATAGGGCAATTAAATGTCCTGCTCAGAGTGAAAAAGAAAAATCTGTATGGTTCAGAGCAACAGTATCACAAGACTTTATAGCCACCAGGATAACAGGTTCACCTATGGGAGCTTGTGAAAATTTTTCTTTAATCATTTTGTGCCTTTGTCTTAGTCATAGTCATGTTTCCACTGCTGCACAAAATACCCAACACCTGCAATTTGATGAAGGACAGGTTTATTTTGGTTTACATTTTCAGAGGACTCAGTCCCTGGTTGACTGGCTCCAAGTGAAATGGTCCAGTGGAGGACAGCTGCTCACAACAGGACATCCAGGAAGCAGAAAGGAGGGGGCGCTGGGGAGGGAGACGGAACCTTCAGATGATACCCCTGGTGACTCACGTCTTCCAACCAGACCCTGCCTCCTAGCAGCAGTTCAGCTATAGCGCCCTAAGATCACCTTCCAAATATGCCCACACCTAAACTGTAACAACCTTCTAAATTAGGCTTCTTAATTTAAAAAAATGATTACTGAAATCTGCAAATAAAATTTTATTTGAATACAGCTATACCTTTTTACTTATAAAGAGCTCAGCTTCAATCATCTTGTGGCATAATGTTAGATTCATTCTCAGGTTGGGCCACGTCACTGATGCAGTCATTGCCAGGTGCCCTGGGGTGTTCTTGGCATTGCCAAGTGCAGCCATTTCCCACTGGGCTTTCTTGGCTCTGTTTCCCACTGCTTTGAAACATGAATCATCCCCAGTTACTTCTTTAAGTGAATGGAGTATTTGAGCTGTTTAAGTCAGCTTGTGTCTTTGACTTCTCTCCAAATTTTAAAGTCCAGTAATAAAAGATATTCAGTGATCAAAGGGTTTAATATAGTGTAAATTTGATAAGATGTTTAGTGTAGTCAAGTTCTGTGCTCCCCTGTCTGCCAGCTATGAAGAACTGTTGCTGAACATTTTTAAAAGCTATAGAGAATCATTAAATATAAACTAGAATGATCCTTTGAGATCATATTGTCCTTCTTTTACATTTCACTTTGCAGTTGATGAAAGTGAATCTTAGAGAAATCATTGTTTGCTACCAGAAGCTATGACCAGATGGTAGAGGAACCAGAACTGGAATCCAATGGCCTTTGAACTTTACCATGTTTACTATGGAGTAATTAGGTGACAGTATTTAGCAATATAACCTTTGAGTAGAATAACAAAAGCAGTTCGGTTACTTTTCAGCAGAAGTGTACCAGAGAATCTGTTATCTGAAGGGATCTTTGGAATCATCCAGGTCAACTTCCTCATCCACTAGGAATCCCATGGGAGTTCACAGGGTGCCTCTGGGGGACAATGGAGTGATGGCAGCTGCGGTAACAAAGCAACTCCCCAAATACCATTGTTAAACACAATAAAAGTGTATTTCTTATTCACTTACCAGCATAGGTGTCCCTGACTGGTGGTAGCCTGCCACGAGATGATTCAGGACCTCAGGCTGCCTGTGTTCTAGGGTTTCCACATCCTCTTCACATAGAGGAGAACAGGGAAATAAGTAGAGGAGAATTCTTAGTCCTCAGGGTATTGAGAGAATACAATTCATCTCTCACATTACATTGATGAGAGCTATTCACATGGCCCCATCTAGCTGCAAGAGAGGCTAGAAAACTCAGTCTGTGTCTACACCCATGTTGGAATCCTCCCAGAATCCAGGAGGCTGAGGGTATATACCTGCCTCAGTCAGTCACTGATCTCAGGCTACCTATGAGGTCAGGAGTGCATTAAGCCCCCAGGCAGATCTAACTTAGGTCTCTGCTTTTAGCCAAAATCGAGGCCCTTGAGAGAAACACAGGTGTGAGCTGTGGCAGTCCACACTGGCATACTAGTCTGTGAGATGTCAGAGGATACCAATCGTTCTGATGCAGTCTGACCTTTGTGCCACTCGTTTCAATTGTTGCCACCCCCTCTAGTCACTGTACCTTCAGGATTTTTGCTGATGTGATTTCTGGATACTTATAAGAGGAGAGGAGTAGAATAAACTTAACCCTGACTCCTGCAGCTGGCCCTGAGCCTAGAAATAAAATTAGGCCCAGGATGAACTGTTGCTTTTTCTAGGATGAAAGGGACTGACATAATAATTAGCCACCAGGTAGTGGGTTGGTGCTTGAAAGGATTGGCAAATAGGTCCAGCACTCTTGCTGGGGGGCTCATCCTTGCTCTTTGTAGCTGGTGGCTGCACACACAGTAGAAACAATAGTTAGATCAGCTTCAATGATGGCGCTTGTGCATAGCTCCCATTGCTGGTGCCATGGTTATTCTGTTCATAAGCCAACTGTGCAAGTCTCGGTGCAATGATAGAAGGTAGCTGGCATCTGCTAGGTGACGCTTTCTGTCCCTTGGTTGTTACCGCCTCATTTGCAGTGGGTGCTTCTGGTGGACACTGACAGGCACTTCTAGCTCACTTTCACTGATCCACTCATATGATTCATTTTTTAGCCTTCCATGTGAGTTTTCTAATCTTGCTCTTTCCAGGCCCTCCACTGAGCTGACAGGCCCTTTGCCACGGCCTCTGATCTGTGCAATACTCTTTTGTTGGACTACTTTCTCTCCATATACCGTAGATAACAAGGAGGCCCACCTGGAGGTCTGGCCCTTGAGAGAACATGCCTTCACCATTTTCAGTTAGCCCCAGTGGGCTGGAAGGCAGCTGCAGTCTATTTTCTGACCAAGATTTTTCTCTCTCTATCAGCTGGTCTGAGACAGGTTTCATGAGCTTGTATGTATCTGCTGAGAGAGAAATACTTGTGAAATCTTTCCTTACCTAACTGGCAATGCATACTATTTTGGACCCCTCCACTTTTGTCTCTCAGGTCCACTAATGTCTAACTACCTGTCCAACTAACATTTGCCCTGAGCTACATCCCCAAATCTTTTTCAACTTTTTATTTTGAGACAGGGTCTCGCTAAATTGCCCAGGCAAGATGTGAATTTACAATCCTCTGCCTCTGCTTCCCAGAGTGATCACATTACAGGTGTGTACCACCACATGTGGGACTTGGTCATCTTTTTAGGGTTTATCTTCCACCTCTGAAATGCATGTATCTTAACAGCATACCAGAACCATTGCCATTTCTTTTTCATCAAACTTATTTAGCATCGTGATATTAACATAGTTGAGCAATCCGAAAGTCTATGGAATGTCCGTCCACATGCTGTAGGTCACATGGTAGACAAGAGTAGGAGAGTTAGCACAGTCTTGGGACAAAGTCATAAATGTATGCAACTATCCATCTCTTGTGAATGCAAATCTTTTGATTCACTTTTATAATGGGTCTGCAAAAGAATATTGTTACCAGTCCAACACGAGCTTGTCACATACCAAAGTCTATGCTAATTTCTTTTAGTGAAGGTACTACATCCAAACCAACAACTTCAGTTGAGACTATCTGGTTGTTCCTGGTAGTCAAAATCATCTGCTATAGTTAATTTGATTTTTGTAGAAATCAAGCTATTGAATTAAATGAGAATATGCGGGGATCATTATCTCTGTATCCCATAAATCTGTGAGGAATTTTACCATTCCAGGTAGGATGCAATATTGTTTTCATGTTACTGCTGTTTACTTATTTTTCATTTTTAACTTTTTATTTTGAAATAATTATGATTCACAAAAAGGTACAAAATATAGTACAAATGGCTTGGTGGGTCCACTCCCACCATTTCCCCCACACATGCAGAGCTGGCTCACTATTTATTGCAACCTCTTTGTGGTATATTTTGTCCCAGTAAATGACAGGTGAACACCCTAGCAACTGCATGAAAGCAGTAAATCAGACTAACAGTATTTCAACTACCACAGATGCTGGTGTTCTCATTATCGTCTAGCGGCCAAGTGATCCAACACTTCTGGGAACCACTTTTGTCACCAATTATGTTAGATTATGTTCCCAGCTGGCAAAACCTGAGGGGGAATTGTGCTTGGGTGATATCAAGAAGGAACTTCTTGCTGAAGATGAAAGAAGTAGAAAAAAATCAGAGGAAAAAGTTAGGCAAAGATAGACTTTGGGAGAAGTCCTTCCTCATATGGATGTTGCGCCAGCACTGAACTGTGAATTGCACTGCAGAAGCAACCCCACCAGGGCCGAGAGGCTGCTGCAGCCTTTCCTCAGTTAGCCTTCAGCCCTGGCCCTTCCCGGGTGACATAGCTTTCTAGCCATTCTCCTCAGGACCCCTCCTGGTGAGGCAGTTTCCAACAGCCGACAATAATCTTCCACAGATGTGGAGGGCCACCTGGGTGACTCTGTTGGAACAAAGAGCAATTCCTTCCACTTTGGCTAAACCTGGCCCTATCTTATGTACTGATGCATACAGCTCTGTCTAAGCTATTTCCTTTTCCCTTCAATTGGCTCTAAGCAATGTAAATAGGACGAGCTGAGATGCTGATGTGTTAATCTTTGAAGGCAGGTGACAGTTGCTGTTTTCCCACCCCTTGTCTACTGAAACAAGGTTGAGCTGGGCAGGATAAAGAGCCATGGCTCCAGGGCTGTCAACTGGGTTCAAGTCTTGATATAAGAGGCTATGACTTCCCAGGGAAGAAAAGTTTGCACATCAGAGCTGATGTACCGGCCCCTAAAACGTTAAATGCTACCTCAATTGTGTTTTGCACATTGGTCTTTCTGCATATTCTTCTCTCTGCATATTGCAGAGGTGTTCTCGGGCCTCATACACAGCCCAGCTTGCAGAACTCATGTATTTCCCATCATTCTCAGGGTCACTCATCCTCAAACCATTTCCTTCTTCACAAATTAATAAAATCCAGGTTAGGCCGTGGGTGGAGATCTTTGTTCTGATGAGCCACTATCTAGACTGGACTTAAGACTCCTTGGGCCCCCGGTAACTATAAATATACCTTAGTGTCATTATTCTCATCATGGATTACACTGGAAGTGGTAGATTGGAATTCACTTGCTAAAATTCCAATAATGTTTCTGTAAGATTACAAATATCAACTTCCCAGACCGTGACAAGGATGGGAAAGGACTCTTTATACACAGAAGGACAAAGTCCTGAGCCACTGGCAGCTGGGGCCCACAGCTTGGAGAAGGCAGGTGGGGCAGCCAAGAGCATCTGGTCTACCTCCTGGAGGAGATTCTGTTAAGTAAGTATAAGAACAAAATGGGAAGAAGGGATGGTTGTGTGTAAGTCGCAGGAAGGGCCTTCCCAGTAATTCTGAGACAATGATGGACTTAGCGTGTTTGAAGTCTAGAAAAATGGTCAACGTGAGTGGAATGTGGTGAAGTGGGGGACCAACTGTGTGGCAATCTGACAAAGCATGAGGTCATGCAGAACTGGCTTTTCCTCTGACTACTGCTTCCTTGGGGGCACTTTCAAGCATGTTGATAAAGTGACTTATTTTCAAAACAAATAATTTCTGTTGAATGTCACTTCTTTTTAATAATTGGAGAAATGAGAGCTGTGGTGTTCTTCAATTTGCACTGAGACACAGAGACATTTGAGTTAGTGACATTAGATATGTCATCCCTGCTTTCATTAAAAATAAAGATCCCACATTGGCTTGTAATTCATTCCAAATGAATCAGATCTTAGATACTGTCACTTTCATGAATTTTTATAAGGAAACAAAGCAAGACCAATGTTGACTTTGGAAGTCGTATCTATTCCCTTCTAATTGACTTAACTTAATGAGCTATCTCAGAAGGGGAAAACAGATTAGTCACACTAAATGGCTATCATAAAATACCAGAAAAAAAATCCTTGTGCTTCTTACTGTTTCAATACTATACACTGATCCCCCATCACCACGTGTCTTGCTTTATTGCTTTTCTTGGAGGTTAAAGTGACTCTTTTTAGTAATGCCTTGCTGACCTCTTTTAGGGAAGTTGCTACCATGTGCAGTTCAACAACTCCAGTACCAGTCAGACTTGTTGCCACATGCTTACACTTTTGTGGTGTACTTCATTCACACCAATGGAAAATTATTCTCCATTCACACAGCTTTGATCCTAGACCTGGCACTTCTTGCATGGATTTGTTTCCAAAAAAGTGTCCCTGTCTCTTAATCTCCAATTTATCTTTTGAACTGTTGCCAGATTAATTTTTGTCAAAACCAGCTCTGATCATAAACACCACTCTCTAATCCATTGCAATTCATTTCAGTCTCTTGTTTGGGATTTATAGTTCCTTGTAATCTGGATCCTTTACCCATCTAGGATTACTGCCTTACATTCTGCAGTGGAAACCTTCTGCTCTGCCCGGGATGTTCTCACTTTCCCGTGGACATGGCAGCTTCTCCCTTCCTCGTTACTTCCGTTTTTGCTTTTGACACACGGAGAAAGTCACTCTTGTTCTCTTCTCCTCAGGGCTTGACTTTATTGGAATCTCACATCCTGCTGGAATCTGCTAGGACTCCTTTGGCTCATGAAGGGCCCTATTTCCTTTGAAAGACAGCAGCAGTTGGGGTCTGTTTACCTAGTGCTCACTTTGGATAAAGTATGGGCGTGATGTCCTGAGAAGACTAGAGCATTACCACCATCGTGGTCTTCAATACAAGATTGACAGTGAACCTTCCTGTACCTTCAGAGAGTTCTTTCAAATTCCCAAAAACACCAAAGGATGAACAAGTTTATCATCCTGACCAAAGAAAGAACAAATATCATTTTTAACATACAAGGACCCAACCTTTAGGAAAATTGTTATTGAATACAAAAAAGAGAAATTATATTCAATGGAAACAAATCCATAAAGGTTATAATCTTGTGAAGGGCTTGTCCTAAGAATGAGTAATTTAAAAATCTGTCAAATGTAAACTTAGTGTGCCGGCGCATGCCTGTAATTTCAGCACTCTGAGGCAGAATTGTAAATCGAGATCAAACCAGGCAACTTAGTGAGACCCCTGCCTCAAAATAAAAAATAAAAAAGAGTTGTGGATATATCTCAGTGCAAAGGCTTTGGGTTCAATTCTCAGCACTGAAAATATGTAACAGAGAAAAAAATATACAACCAGATTTAAAAGACACCCTTCCTCATTAGAGTTACTGTAACAAAGTAACTACTGTGGTTCCATAGTCTTCAACAGTGCCTGACCCATGATGAGACCTCAGCAAATGTTACCATCATTAAGAAAGGAAGAATATAGTGTCTAAGAGCAAGTGATCCAGAATCACACTGTGTGGGCTCAAACATTGTGTGAAGCACTTACTGTTTGAGTCTGTACAAGGTAATCTCAGTGTGCCCTTTTGAGAGCTAGGATTACAATAGTATTGTGACGATATATATCATAGCATCTTGGCATATAACTCTTAATAAATGTTAACCAGCTGCAGAATAATTTTTCATATGAAGTCACTTGTGTCCCTGTTATGGTTCATGTCTGGATGTCCCCCTAAAGCCTCATATGGTCATGGAGGGCGGTGGGCTTTTCAAAGACAGTATGATAAGCATGGACCTATTGTTTTCATGCCCTCATCTAGAAACAGAGTTACAGTGTTTCCGGCTTGACTCAGGAGGGGGCCAGGGTCCTCATTTTGTAAACATCCTCATCCTATGCAAGAGGAGGGGATGGAGATGGTGTGAGGGCTACATATACTCATTCTAGGAGGCTGTAGCCTGCTTAAAATGTAAGGGAGGAAAAGAGACTTGCTCTTCTCCTTTTTTGTTCTTGTTGCTTTTGCTGTCTTCTGTTGCTTTGAATACTGCTTCTGTGCCATGCCACCCTGCCTTGCAGGCTCCTGATTACAGACTGAAACTTCCACAAACTGCAAATTAAATAAACTTTCCTACCTTAATTTTGGGCACTGGGTATTTTGTCCCAGCAATGAGAAAAAAATAACTAGCACAGTCCAGAAGAAAATATGATGTACATGAATGTTCAACACAGCTTTATTCGCAGTTGACAAAAACGAGGAACGATTTGTTCAGAAAAGAGTTCCCATGGAAGATCCAAATTACTGTCCTTGGAAAGGCCTGCTTGCAAGGTTGGTCCCTGGCTGGTGTCTGGGAATTTAGATTTATGAAAGCTCCTCCCTGAAAAGGATAAGAGTAGTCACTCTGTTTAAACTGTTAAAGCAAACCACACGGTGCCTCCAGAACCTCTGCTTTCCCTCTGGAATTTCGGGGTTTGCCAGGCAGAGGAGTCTGTGTGATTAGCCCCCTAAATGTTGAGGCTGTAGTCAGTGATGCTTGCTGGCAGCATTCCATGTGTGTTGTCATAGCCAGTTATGGGGGGATGAAGTGTGTGCTGTGAGACTCTGCTGCATGAGGATCTCGGGAAACTTGTGTCTCCTGTCCCCTGGTCTTCACCTATTGGCCCTTTCTCTTTACTAATTTTGCTCTGCATTCCTTCATAGATCATAACCAAGAGATTGGTGAGTCCTCCCTGTGAATCAGGACCTAGGGGTGTTCTTGGGGACACTTGGACACATATAAAAAATGTCTTTCAGTGAGCGAATAGAAAAATAAACTATAGTACATCCATTTAATGGGTTATTACTCAGTAATAAAAAGGAATGAATTATTGATATAAACAAGTTGGATCACTTACATAGAGTGAGGAAAAAAACAATCTCTAAATATTACAAACTGAATGATTCTATTTATATGACCTTTGTGAAGTGGCTAAATTATATTGATGGAAAACAAATCAGTCGTGGCCAGAGGAAAGGCATCACTATCAAGGGGTGACCTGGGAACAGATCTAGAAGGGGACTGACAATTTACTGTGGTTGTATAAGATATTATCATTGGGGGAAGCATGGTGGAATGTAAAGGAGAAATATCTGTACTATTTTATAACTTCTTATAAGTCAAATTATTTTAGCATATAAAAGTATTAAAAGGAAACAGAGAGAGGGGAAGAGGGAGAGAGAGAGAGAGAGAAGCAGAGTGATCAGACAGACAGCAACAGAAAAAGACAGATACGGCAAACCAACAGGAAAATCTTCAAGGTTTCAGGAGGGAGAGAAAATATTGCGGGGAGAAGACTAAACAAAATGCAAAATACAAGGCAGGCAATAGAAAAAATAAGAGAAAGGGAAAAAACATTTATTATAATCCATGTGTTTTTTGCCCTGTTAGTCTGGCTGTTAATCTGTTTATGATAATTAACTAGATAAGGACTTTAGAAAATAAATTAATGAATCTGATGCTGACAAAAAAAATAATTTACCTGAATGGAAGTCTTTGGATTTAAGTATTTCATATGCTTTTGACCAGTCCATGGATTTTTTTTTATTAATACATGTTTCTAATTCATGCAGTTTACAGTCATCTTGGGGAGTGGTTACGTGTCCATGTTTCAGCTTTTTAAATTAACGTCTTTCCGCCCCTCAGCTTCCCCTGTTCCCTTTCTTGCACTTGCTGCTTTTTGTTTTAGCTCATGTTACAGTATGTAGTGTTTATTTATTTATTTATTTATTTATTTTCTGTTTTTAAAGAGAATAAAATAAAATGGAATAAAACAAAATGGTGAGGACAGATTTGGATTTCAAAAACAAGGCAGAAGGAAATCCCCCATGGTTGCTATCTTGCATATTGTTATCCTTTAAATAGATGCTCAGACTACAGGCTTTAGGCCTGCAAAATCAATCAAACAATTCAAGCATTAAGTTTTTTTTTTTTTTACTTTACTTGCTATCATCTCCTCCAAATCAGCCAGCAGCTCACTAAGGGAGGGGAGTTGCTCTTCTTGTCTCCTGGCCTGCGTGCCAGCTGGCCCACTGGAGGCCACAACTTGGCTTCTTGGATCTCCTCTTGGTCTGCATGGCTGCTGCTGGCTCATGGGAGGGGGTGGCTTGGCTTCTTGGTTCTCTTCCTGGCCCATGACCACTGGCTCACGGGAGGGCACAGATTGGCTTCTTGGTTCTCCTCCTGACCCACGACTCAGTATGTAGTGTTTAGCTTGACTGGAGTTACTAGGTTCTTGTACATGGCGCATCTTTTTTCCTCTCATTTCCTCTTTCCCTCCTCATCCCGTGCCCTTCTTCTCTTGGGGCACTTCTCTATTGTAAGACAGCCACCCCCTTGTCCTTTTCTGTTCATTCTTTATCATTTTCTTTGTTTGTATTTTGTTTAATATGAGAGATACCATATAGTATTTAAGATTGTGTGTCTGGTTTATTTCATTCAGCAATATATTTTCCAGGTGCATAGATTTTCCTGCAAATGTCTCAAATTTGTCATTCTTTATTGCCAAGTAGTGTTTCATTGTATATAGAATACCACATTTTCTTTATCCAGTCATCTGTTAATGGATGTACAGGCTGCTTCAGGATTTAGCTATCATGAATTGTGCTTCTATAAACATTGATATGCATGAATCATTGTAGTGTGATGCCTTAAGCTCATTGGGAAAGATATCTAGCAGGGGGATAGCTGGGTCATATGGAATATCTAATGACAGTTCTTTGAGAAATTTCCATAATGGTTGTACTAGTTTGCATCCGACCAACAATGAAGGAGGTTTCCTTTTTCACCACAGCCGTATCAGAATTTGTTGCAGCTTGATTTTTTAATGGCTGCCATTCTTTCCAAAGTAAGATGGAATCTTACTGTTGTTTTAATTTGCATTTCTCTAATAGCCAGAGATGTTGGAAAGTTTTCATATATTCATTGACTATTTGCATTTCTTCCTCTGTAAAGTATCTGTTCACTTCTCTTGCCCATTTCTTGACTGGGTCTTTAATTTTATGTGGCTTAATTTTTTTGAGTGACTTGTATATTCTGGATAGTAATCCTTTGTCTGAGGAGTAACTGACAAAAATCTTTCCCATTTTGTAGGTTTTCTCTTCACTCTACTTCTTGATTCTTTGGTTGTGCAAGAACTTTTAGTCTGATATAATCCCATTTGTTGATTTTTGCTACCATTTCTTGTGTGATTGAGGTTCTGTTTAGATAACCCTTTCGCACACCTGTCTTTGAGTGTTTTACCTATTTTATCTTCCAGAAGGTTTACTGTTTCTGTTTGAATGTTTAAATCTTTGGCCCATTTTTATTTTAATTTAGTTGTGGTG
This sequence comes from Dasyprocta punctata, assembly GCA_004363535.1. Lineage (NCBI taxonomy): Eukaryota > Metazoa > Chordata > Mammalia > Rodentia > Dasyproctidae > Dasyprocta > Dasyprocta punctata. The sequence goes on from RJWM01000715.1 coordinate 189,262, forward strand.
AGAGTCAAGGGTCCAATTCCATTCTTATGCAAATAGACATCCAGTCTTCCCAACAGCACTTACTGAATAGGCTGTCTTTCCTCCAACACATACTTTTGGCCCCTTTGTCAAAAATCAAATAGTTGAATATGTCTGGGGAGGTTTCTGTATCCTTGGTTCTGTTCCACTGATCCATGTTTCGTTTTTTGTTCCAGTATCATGCTGTGCTTACCACTATTGCTGTGTAGTACAGCTAGAAATCATGTATTGCTATGCCAGCCGCTTTGCTCTTGTTGCCCCAAATTGTTTTCGCTATTCTGGGTCTCTCCTGGCTCCATATGAATTTTAGGACTGTTTTCTATAGGTCTGTAAAGTATGCTGTTGATATTTTGATTGGGACTGCATTGAATCTGTGAACAGTTTCGAAAGTATGGCCATTTTGACAATATTGGTTCTGCCTCTCCAGGAGCAAGGGACGTCTTTCTATTTTCTGATGTCTTCTTCAAATTTCTTCTTCAGAGTACTGTAGTTTTGTTTGTAGACGTCTTTCACTTCCTTGGTTAGGTTAATTCCTAGGTTAATTTTCTTCTTTCTTTCTTTCTTTCATTTTTTTTGTACCAGGAATTGAATTCAGGACCTCATATTTTCCAGGTAGGAGCTGCACCACTGAGCTAAATCCTGTCTTCTTCTTCTTCTTCTTCTTCTTCTTCTTCTTCTTCTTCTTCTTCTTCTTCTTCTTCTTCTTCTTCTTCTTCTTCTTTTTTTTTTTTTTTGAGGTAGGGTCTTGCTACACAGTTCAGACTGGCCTCAAACTCACTTTGTAGCCCAGGCTGGCTTCAAACTCACAACAATCTTCCTGCCTCAGCCTCCTGAGTGCTGAGATTACAGGTGTGTGCCACTATCCTAGCTCTCATTTTTCTTGAAGTGACTGTGGTTATTGTCTTCATAATTTCCTTCTCATCCTGTTCATTATTGGTATACACAAATGCTAATGATTTTTATGTGTTTATCTTGTATCCTGCTACTTTGTTTAATTTGGTTATTAATTCCAAGAGATTTTGGGTGGAGTTCTTTGTATCTTCTATGTGGAGTATTACGTCATCTGCCAATAAAGATAATTTGAGTTCTTCCTTTCCCATATTTATTTCTTTCTCTCGCCCGATTGCTCTGGCTAATGTTTCAAGTACTATGTTGAATAAAATAGGTGTTAGTGGACAATCTTGTCTTGTTCCTGATTTTAGGGAGAATGTTTTTAGTTTTTCCCCATTTAGTATAAAACTGGCTATTGGTTTCTCATAAATAGCCTTTATCACATTGATTGGGATGAATTTTCCTCTCAGAACTGTTTTCATAGTGTTCCAGAGGTTTGATTGAGTTGAACACTCATTGTCATTAACTTCCATAAATTTTAAAGACTCTTTGATTTCTTCTGTGACCCATTGGTTGTTTAGGAACATGTTGTTAATTTTCAACAGTTTCTTTTCCAAAGTTTCTTTTGTCAATGATTTTTATTTTCATTGCACAATGGTCTGATAGTGTACATAAGGTGATTTCAATTCTTTTATATTTACTTAAGGTTTTCTGGAGTAGTATGTGATATATTTTGGAAAAAAGTACCATGTGCTGCTGAAAAGAATGTATACTCTGTTGTAGAAAGGTGAAATACTCCATAGATATCTATTAAATCTGTATGTTTAGTTCAGTTCTGAAATTTTTTTTTTTTTTGTACCAGGGATCCAACTCACAACCTCATGCCTGCCAGGCAGGCTCTTATGCCACTGAGCTAAATTTTCGGCTCTATTTTTTGAGACAAGGTCTCACTATGCAGTTCAGGCTGGCCTTGAACTCACTTTGTAGCCCAGGCTGGTCTCAAACTCACAATGATCCTCCTGCTTCAGCCTCATGAGTGCTGGGATTAAACACATGCACCACCACGCCTAGCTTATTTCATCTTTTAATACCAGCAGGTTTATTTTATGGAGATAGGTGCTCTAATATTTGGTGTATATATGTTTATCAGTGTTATCTTTTCTGGTTGAATTGCTCTATTAGCTAATATGTAGTAACCTTCTTCACCTTTTCTAGTCATTTGAAATTTACTATGTCTGATATTAGTATTGCTGCCTCTGCTTGTTTTCAGGGTCCTGGTGCATGAAATGTTTTTCATGCTTTGATTTTTAGTCTGTAAATATCTTTTTAGATTAGATGAGTTTATTGAATGCAATAGATTATTGAATTCTGTTATTTTTTATCCAGTCTTCCAGTGTGTCTTTTGATTGGAGAGTTGAGGCCATTAATACTGAGAGACATTACTGAGATGTCTTGATTATTTACTCTCATTGCCTTTCTCCTTTGGTGTATCATTTGTTTTCCTTTTTCTGATGTTTTTTGTTGCTATTTATTCATTGACTTTACTAGTTTCCTGTGAGTTATTAGATGTGCCCTGTTTATTGTTTCTGTTGAGAATGTTCTTGAGCATTTAGCCCTCATGTATATTCTGAGCTGGTCTTTTCCATGGAAATGTTTTATGTTTTTCATTTATTTTGGAGGATAGTTTTGTTGAGTAAGTTAATCTGGGTTGGAAGTTATTTGCTGTTAAGGCTTGAAATACTTCACTGGTCATTCTATGAGCTCTGCTGGCCTTCAGAGTTTGCTTTGAGAAATCTGCTATGATTTGAATTGGTTTACCTTTATATGTGATTTTCCCACCCCCCTGCCAATCACCTTTAAAATTCTGTTTTTTGTTTTGTTTTGTCTTTTGGTATTTTTTTTCTGGATATCTGTAAATTTAATGAGGATGTGCCTTGGTGAACATCTCCTTTCATCATAATTATTTGGTGTTCTGTAAGCTTCACTTATTTGTATTTTATTTTATTTTATTTTTATTTTTTTATTTTTTTATGTTAAACAAAAGGAAAAATAAGAAATGTAAAATAACAATTTCATACCAACCAACAAAACAGCAACAATCATCAGCATATTGGATATTCCTGAAAATTATTTAAGATAAAAAATATAGACTTGAAACATTATCTAACAAATTATTAACACAATTGTTTTCAAATGAACATTTCACATTAAAAATAAAATCTGAAGGTGACCCTGAGAAAATTACACTTCAAAATTCTTTTTCTCTAACTGTCACAACTAATTTTTTATATACATAGATTTTGTTTCAGATGGCATGATACTCTACCCAGAAGATCCCAAAAACTCCATCAAGAGACCCCCAGATTCAATAAGCAGACCTAGCAATGCAGCTGGCCACAAAATCAGCACTCAAAAATCAACAGCATTCCTGTATATGAACAACAATCTCACTGAGAGAAACCAGAGACACAACACCCACCTACAATAGCAATTTCCCTCTTAAGACTGCTTTCATTGTATCCCACAAGTTTCGGTATGTTATATTGTCCTTGTCGTTCAACTGTAGAAACTATCTAATTTCTTCTTTAATTTTATCTGTGACCCATCGATTGTTTAAAAGTGTGCTATTTAATTTCCATGTGTTAATGAAGTTCTTGTGGTTTCCTTTGTCATGGATTTCCAATTTCATTGCACTATGATCTGATAGTATGCTTGGGATAATTTCAGTTCCTTTACATTTACTCAAGCATGTTCCATGAACCAGTATATGGTCTATTTTGGAGAATGTCCCATGTGCAGCTGAAAAAAATGTATATTCTGCTGTTTAGGGTGGAAGATTCTATAAACATCTACTAAATTCATTTACTCAAAGGTTTGATTTCATTCTAATATTTCATTGTTGATTTTTTTGTCTAGTTTACCTGTCTTTTTGTAACAGCAGGTTATTGAGGTCTCCCAAAACAATTGTATTAAGGCTTATTTGATTTTTCATGTCCATTAATAATTCTTTTATATAACTGGGTGCACTAGTATTTGTTGCATATATATTTATGATTGTTATCTCTTCCTCTTGGATTGTTCCCTTTACCAAGATACAGTGACCTTTTTTGTCTCTCTTAATCAGTCTTGGCTTAAAATTAACTTTATCTGCAAATACAATAGCTACCCCTGCTTTTTTCTGGACTCTTGTTGCATGGAGTATTGTTTTCCATCCTTTACCTTTCAGTCTATGGGTATCTTTTTGTATTAAATGTGTTTCTTGTATAGAGCATATTGTTGGATCTTGCTTTTTGATCCATTCTGCTTGTCTGTGTCTTTTGACTGGTGAATTAAGACCATTAACATTGATGGTTAAAACTGATACGTATTGACTTATGCTTATCATGTTGTTTTCTATTTTCCTGATGGATTCCTTCTATTGGGGTTTGTGGAGCTGTACTACTTATCATCTCTTTCTAAAATGTCCTCCAAAATATTTTGGAGTGCTGGTTTAGTGGTCGTGAATTTCTTCAACTGTTGCTTATCACGGAAGTATTTTGTTTCTCCCTCCATTTTGATAGATAGTTTTGCTGGATACATCAATCTGGGTTGAAAGTTGTTTTCTTTTACAACTTGGAGTACTTCACTCCAAGCTCTCCTTGACTTGAGAGTTTGTGCTGAGAAGTCCACTGTAATTCTGATGGGCTTTCCTTTATAGGTGACTTGTTTCTTTTCCCTAAGGGTTTTTAAAATTTTATTCTTGTGTTGAATTTCTGGAATCTTGACTATGATATGCCTGGAAGTAGATTTTTTTTTATCATTGCTAATTGGAGTTCTGTATGCCTCACTTATTTCTATGTCAAATTCTTTTTCTCTACCAGGAAAGTTTTCTGACATGATGTCTGTAAGGATGTTTTTCATATCATTTGTAGTATCTCCTACTTGTTCACTGACTCCAATTAATCTTAAGTTCTTTTTCTTTGTCTCATTAAGCAGCTGCTGGATTGATTTCTCATGTTCCCTTGCTAGTTTTGAAGAATCTTTCTTTTCCTAGTCACTAACTGCAAGCCTGTCTTCAATATCTGAGATCCTGTCCTCACATTGGCTTAATCTGCTTTGAATACTTTCAATAGAGTTTCTGTTCTCCTGGATACCTACTTGAATCTGCTTTATGGAATCCATTTGCTTCCTATGTTGTCCTTCCATAATTTGCTTAAGCTTGTTTATTTTTTTTGTCTGTGTCTGCCCTAACATCACTAAGCATGGTGTATATTTTGGTAAACTCTGTGGTTATTTGAGAGATTATTTCTGATTTCATTTTTTTGCAAAGCCTCATTCAATTGCTTTGTTACCACCTCGGAGAAACCTTGTAGCGCCTTTCAGATTTTCCAGCCTCATTACCCTCTGGGTTTGCTTTTGGTGAACTGGGTGTCTGAGGTTGTGACCTGTTTAAGTGTCTTCTCATTTCTTTTCTTTTTTAGTTTAATTCCTAAAGTGATACCTGTTAGTTGCCTACAGTGGGTTACTTTAGTGGTGGTATTAAGGACTTCCAGGTGATGAGCACTTTCCAGAGATGTCTTACAGGGGTAACTGGTTCCTGGGCTCCAAGTCTATTGGAAAATCCCACCTCCTCAGTTTGTCACAGATGAGAAATCACTACTCACCTAGCCCAGTCCCTAGTTCCTTGACACCATGCCCCAGCTCTGTGACCCCCAGTCAGTCCCAGTCCTGGACCATCAAGGCCAACAGCTATCCAGTTCAACTGAGTTAATTCTGGCTGCAGTGGCACCCACAGCACCAAACACAGCCAACAAAACAGTAAACTGATCCAACCCCTGATTTACAACCCCCAACCATATAAACTGAATTTATAACCATACGACAGAATGCAAAACAATCATATATAGTACTTAGGTTCAGGAAATATCAATTCTGTCCCCAAGAGTCTGGACCCAAAATGAA
>RJWM01000716.1:0-116806 GCA_004363535.1 Dasyprocta punctata
AGTGGGTTAAGAAACAAAATCCAACAATATGCTGTGTACAAGAAACACATTTCACTCAAAAGGAAATTCACAGACTAAAAATCAAAGGCTGGAAAACAATACTTCATGCAACAGGAACCCAGAAAAAAGCAGGGGTAGCTATTATGTTTGCAGACAATGCAAACTTCAAACCGAGAATGATCAAAAGAGATAAAGAAGGTCACTACATACTTGTTAGGGGAAAACTTCAAGAGGAAGAGATTACAATCAAAAATATATATGCACCGAATATGGGAGCACCCAACTGTGTAAGACACTTCTTAATAGACACGAAAAACCAAATAAACAAAAATACAGTTATAACAGGGGACCTTAACACCCCATTGTCACAGAGAGATAGATCAACCAAACAAAAAATCAGCAAAGAAATAGCAGAACTGAATCAAGCTTGTGAACAAATGGACCTAGTAGATGTATACTGAGTATTCCACCCATCAACATCAGAATACACATTCTTCTCAGCTGCACATGGGTCATTCTCTAAAACAGATCATATACTGGTCCACAAAACAAGCTTAAGTAAATGCAAACAAACTGAAATAATTCCATGCATATTATCTGACCACAGCAGAGTAACATTGGAAATGAATGACAAAAACACCTACGATAACTGCATAAACACATGGAAATCAAATACTACCCTCCTAAATAACCAATGGGTCACAGAAGAAGTTAAAGAAGAAATTAAACAGTATCTACAATTGAATGAAAATGCAAATACAAATTATTGGAACCTGAGGGATACAATCAAAGCAGTACTCAGAGGAAATTTGTAACACTAAACTCTCATATCAGAAAAATGGAAAGAACACACATAAACAGCCTAATGTTGCACCTCAAACTTCTAGAAAAAGAAGAGCAAGTCAAGTCCAAAGTCCAAAGAAGGGAGGAAATTATTAAGATTAGAGCAGAAATCAATGCAATTGAAACTAAGAAAACAATACAAAGAATCAATGAATCGAAGAGTTGGTTCTTTGAAAGAGTACATAAAATTGATAAACCCCTGGCCAACCTTATCAAGAAGAGGAAAGGAAAAACTCAGATCCATGCAATAGTAAATGAAAAGGGTGAAATCACTACAGACTCAGTGGAAATACAGAAGATCATCACCTATTTTGAAAACCTTTACTCACATAGATTCTATAACACAGAAGAAACAGACAGATTCCTAGAAACCTATGAAATAGCAAAGCTGAATCAAGAAGACATAAAGCTACTAAATAACCCAATTTCAGCTAATGAAATTGAAAATGTAATTAAGACCCTACCAACAAAGAAAAGCCCAGGCCCTGATGGATTCACTGCTGAATTCTATAAGAAATTCAGGGAAGACTTAATGCCAACACTACTCAAACTCTTCAATGAAATTGAAAGGGAAGCAAGTCTCCCTAACTCATTCCTGGAAACAAGTATTACGCTAATACCAAAACCAGAGAAAGACCCAACTAAAAAAGAAAATTACAGGCCAATCTCCCTAATGAACATAGACACAAAAATCCTCAATAAAATACTGGCAAATAGAATACAGAAAGTTATCAGAAAGATTATACACCACGATCAAGTGGGATTCATCCCAGGAATGCAGGGATGGTTCAACATACGGAAATCAATACATGTAATACACCATATCAACAGGGCCAAGGATAAGAACCACATGATCATCTCAATAGATGCAGAAAAAGCTTTCGACAAAATCCAACACCCATTCATGATCAAAACCCTGCAGAAAATCGGAATAGATGGTTTCTACCTCAACCTGATAAAAGCCATATATCATAAACCAACAGCCAACATCTTACTAAGTGGAGAAAAACTGAAAACCTTCAACCTAAAATGAGGAACAAGACAAGGATGTCCATTATCACCACTCCTATTCAATATAGTTCTGGAAATATTAGCCAGAGCAATTAGACAAGAGAAAGAAATAAAGGGAATAAAGATAGGAAAGGAAGAAGTAAAATCATCATTATTTGCAGACGATACGATACTCTACAAAGAAGACACCCAAAAATCCACTGAAAGACTTCTAGATGTAATAAACAAATTCAGTAATGTTGCTGGATACAAGGTCAACACTCAAAAATCAATAGCATTCCTGGACACAAACAACAAAGTCACAGAGAGAGAAATAAGAGAAACCACACACTTCACAATAAATCCAAAAAAATGAAACACCTAGGAATCAATCTAACAAAGGAAGTAAAAGATCTATACAGTGAAAATTACATTACTCTGAAAAAGGAAATCAAAGAGGATTTCAGAAAATAGAAAGATATTCCCTCTTCATTGATAGGAAGAATAAACATTGTGAAAATGGCCATCTTCCCAAAATTACTATACAGAATTAATGCAATCCCAATCAAAATACCACTTGCCTACCTCACAGAGCTAGAGAAAGCATTCGTGAAATTCATCTGGAACCAGAAAAGACCTAGAATAGCAAAGGCAATTCTGGGCCACAAAGGTAAGGCAGGAGGCATCACCACCCCGATTTGAAACTATACTACAAAGTTACTGTGATAAAATCAACAAGGTACTGGAATCAAAACAGACTTGAAGATCAGTGGAATAGAAGATACAGTCACAACTATAAACACACTCAGCCACCTCATCTTTGACAAAGGGGCCAAATATGTACATTGGGAGAAAGATAGCCTCTTTAACAAATGGTGCTGGAAAAACCGGCTTTCTATATGCTGTAAACTAAAACTAGATCCATGCCTATCACCATGCACTATAATAAAGGCAAAATGGATCAAAGATCTGAATATTAAAACAGAGACACTAAACTTACTAGAAGACAGAGTAGGTAAAAACCTCGATGACATAGGAGTAGGCAGAGAGTTCATAAACAAAAATCAGATTGCACGGGAAACACTTCCCAGAATCAACACCTGGGATCTCATCCTACTAAAAAGTTTTTGCGTGTCAAAGGAAATCTCCAACAGAGTGAAAAGAAAACCCACGAACTGAAAAAATATCTTAGCCAATTGTCCATCAGACAAAGGACTTCTATCTAAAACATATAAAGAATTAAAAGACATTAGGCCCCTAAAATTCAAGGACCCAATCCAAAAATGGGCATCTGAGATGAATACACACTTCTCAGAGAAAGAAATATAAATGGCAAATAAATATATGAAAAAATGTTCAACATCAATGGTCATTCACGAAATGCAAATTAAAACAACGCTGAGATTTCACCTCACTCCAGAAAAAATGGCCAAGATTAAAAAATCAACCGACAACAAATGCTGGAGGGGCTGTGGGGGAAAAGGAACTCTTCTCCACTGTTGGTGGGAGTGTAGACTGGTGAAACCACTGTGGAAGTCAGTGTGGAGATTCCTCAAGAAGCTAGGATTAGAGATCCCATTCAACCCAGCTATCCCTCTTCTGGGAATTTTCCCAGAAGAATTGAAAACATCATACCACAGTGATATCTGTGCACCCATGTTTATAGCAACCCAATTTGTAATAGCCAGATCTTGGAAACAGCCCAAGTGCCCATCAATCAAGGAATAGATAGAAAAGATGTGGTATTTTTGTACAATGGAGTAATACTCAGCTATTAAGAAAGACTGTATTGAGACTTTTATAAGTAAATGGTCATGACTTGAGTCCATACTCATAAGCGAGATAAATCAAACCCACATGTGTAAATATAGTATTGTCTCCCTAGTGTAAGGAACGGAAAAGTATATATGATCCAAAATCTATAATGAACACTACATAAGGGTAAAAAACAGCTCAAAGAGCAAAAGTAATTGGGAAGGGAAAAGGTGGAAAGAGAAAAGGGAAGAGGAAAAGATATAAACCTGTATATATGTATATGTACGATAACTAAAATGAACACACTGCTGAATGTATTTGTTATTGAGAAAGAACAATTAATACTCACATGATTAGATCAATTTTACATGTCTATATCTGTTAATGTAAGTAACCATTTTAAAGATACTGATACCCAATATTGCAACCATTGTCAAGTTTCTATCATCCAGTTTTGTAAACCTGCAGTGTTACTGTTGTGTATTTACTCTAGTCATTTGTTTGTCTCTTTTGCTTGTTGTCTTTGTTATATATGTCTTTTTTCTTGTTTTTCTTTGCTTAAATAAAAAAAGAAAAAGAAAAAAATATCATCTACTGTTTCCCAAAATGTGTTCTATGAATTCTTGTATTATAGATATTATTTATACAAAAGGTACTTTAGGGAGAGGAGACCGTATATGAAAATATACATGTTAGATTCTAAAAAAAGATAAAATATTCCAGTTTTAAACTTAGTTTTAAGATATGGTTACATAATACTAAGTTATGCAGGCTAGGCTGGAATTCACAGTCTGGAAATTTCTGAGAGAATTTCAGGATATAATTGTTCTTTGAAAAATAAAATTTGAGATAATTGCTTATTCACTCTGTAATCAACAAATGGAGCAAATTTAGAGATTCAATAACACCCAATAGATTTGAATCTCTATATCATGTTTTCTATGTACATTAACTTATTTAGCCTTATTTTTGTGTCAGCAAGTGAGAATAATTATTCCAAACCAACCATGGTGGTGCCTGCCTATAGTCCTAGCTTATCTGAGAGCCTGAGTTACAATTGTGAATTCCAGTCTAGCCTGCATAACCTAGTGGTTTAGTGAAACCCTAAATCAAAACAGCAAATATAAAAGGCCAAGGGTGTAGCCCAACATGAAAGTTCTATGTCCATGCCCCAGTACCACAAAAGAAAAAATATCCAACAAAATTTTGTGAAGATGGGATATCTCATACATATGCATGTGGCAAACTTTTGGAGTACCACAAATTCTCTGATACTCTTCCTGAAGATACAGATTCTCTTGAGTATGCATCAGTTTATAGCTGCACTGATCTAGAGAAAGCAGTATTAATCATCTTATTTCTTTGACCCTTGTTGGTTGCTTTTGACTTATTAAAAAGTATATCATATATAAACTATTATTGTTCCACATCATTGTGAGGAAACACAAGCTATAAAGAGAGTCTCTTAAGCATAAAACATATATTAAAAATGTATTGGAGCAGTCATAATCTATCCAAGTTACAAACCAATAGTTAGATCTTAGCGGTGAATACTACACTCCTAACCACTGTAGATTAAAATTGAATTCCAAGAAGTATGCCAGCATGATGGGCAAAGTGTGGCCCTTTGAAAATAGTCCTCCACAGCAGCAAGGAACACTAGCCAAAATGCAGTATGGAAATTAACAAAAAGGTTGCAATAATCTGTGGAATCAGAGTAATAGCATAGAGATTGTGGTATTGAAACTTGACCTTCTTCTTTCCACCATTTGTCCACTTAATGATTTTCCTGAAGATGAAGAATTATTATTATGATTATTGTGATTAATCATTGTAATCATCAAGGCAGCAATAGCCACAAGAAGTGGTAAATGGTTTGGAGCTCCCCTCAAAGTCCTGTCAACAGAAAATTGTGATGATTTGACCAGTCTAGCATTTTGCTAAAAACTACAAATTACAGAGTTTACCATCATTTCACCTGAGAAGTCACTAACTACAAATAGACTTTCACTGAGATATTTATTGAAAAGTAGTTTTACAGCTTCCTGAAATGATAAGAATTGGAGTTGGGGGAAGCTTACTAAATATGAAAGGAAGTTAGTTTAGAAATTCCTGAAAAACTCAAATTATCTGGTAATTTGTAGAACAAACACATTTTTACGATTGTGCCCATGCACAGAAAAGACAAGAGAAAGCTTTATCTCTCACCAACTACTGACCTTGAGACTTTAGGTAAGCAGAAAGAAAGTCTGGGGCACAATTATAAACTAGCTTTCTCATCCTTGAAGACACAGCTAACTGATACAAAGAACCTCCCTGGATGGTAGAATTGTTGATCCTATGCATTTAAAGAAATCTCCATGCAATTAGTAGTTGACTATTATTCAAACTGGACAGATATTTCAGAGGGCACACTTGACAACAATATATAATTTACATAATTAGGTCAAGCTCACAAAACAAACCAGGAGCTATAACTTGGGCAGCAAATGGGGACAGCAAAATTTCTGGTGAAGAAGGAGACTGTGATCATCTTAGTTTTCATGTTATATTATTTAAAATATCCAGGATTCATTAAAAAAAATGAGCATGTAAAAAAACACTACAAAGTATGACTGATGTCCAAGAAAAAAAGCTATTGATGGAAGCTTTCCCTCAAATTTTTGTAAGATTTTAATTTTATTATTTTAAGTATTCACTTCCTATTTCTTTTTTGTTTTTCTTTTGGTACCAGGGATCAAACTCATGGTCTCATTCTTGCCAGGCAGGCGATGTGCCACTGAGCAATATCCCCAGCTATTTTAAGTATTCAAAAAACAGCTACAATAAATGATATCTGCAAGGCTAAAAGAAAGGAGAATCCTTCAGGTTGAAATTAAAAGACCCTACACAGTAATTTAAATCTACATGGGAAAATAATATCAATAAATTTAACTGTTCAGATAAATTGAAAAAAAGAGTATAAATGTGTATGTTATTTTTTTTACTGTATGCCCTTTTGCAAATTTTGAATTTTGACTTATTTAATTCCAAGAATTAAATTTCTTTCTTTTTTTTTTTTTTTTTTTTTTTTTGCGGCACCGGGGATTGAACTCACAACCTTGCGCCTGCCAGGGCAGGTGCTTAAGGCACTGAGCCAAACTCCCGGCCCCGGTTTTTCGAGGCAGGGTCGCATTATGTAGCTCAGGCCGGCCTTGCGCTCGCGTTGTAGCCCAAGCCGGCCTCGAACTCACAACGCTCCGCCTACCTCAGCCTCCCGAGTGCTGGGATTAAAGGCGTGCGCCACCACGCCCGGCTCAAGAATTAAATTTCATTAAATTAAATTTCATTAAATTTCGTGGGTCGACTTCCTGCAAAATTGTTGACCAGATGACACCGTGATAGGGAGACTCCCTGGAATATGCCATCCAAATGCTGGAATATAGAGTGATGTGATAATGGAGGGAAGGAAGAGAGAGGGAGATGGATCCTCTGAAACCAAGAGGAGTCTAGAACGAGAACAGTGACCCATGGAAAGAGCAAAAAAATGGAGAAATAAATGGGCATAGGTGGGGACCAGCAGCACTTCTGACCAGAGCCGAGTCCAGCTGGCGGTGGGACCCGAATCGGGAAGGTGCGCCTGAAGTGCTGGTGATACATGATTAAATTGCTGTGGCTGTGGCGGTGACTGCAGAGGCAGCAATTGATTGTGGAATGAGGTGGTCGCAAGCAGGTGAGTGAGTGAAACTGGCGGGTCACAGCCCCCCACCCCTCCACCCCTGAGGGAGAGCGTGGGACAGGCATCCATCTTGAGACCAGAACCGCACCTAGTTAAGCACGGTTCTTTGTTCACACTGGGCCCTGGAGGGTCCTGGCCGAATCTGCATGGGCACCCTTGGGGTGATAGGGGAAGTTTGGCGGACAGCCCAGTATGGGTTCCCAGGCAGCGGCCCCATCCTTGCGCACTGCACCAGACATCTGCAGAGCAGAAACAGGCTGTGGAAAGGCAGTGGACCAACACGAGCTCAAGCAGCGAAATTAGGAGATCCATGAATAGCCCAGGAAAATGCCAAGACAGAAAGGTAGAGGGCGCTCTCTGGACTCCGATACAAGCAGAACAAATCCAGGAGAAGCAAACACAGAAAAGGTTGGGAGTCCAAAAATCAAACTCTCAGAGGAAATGACAACTGAAGTGGGGAGACAACTCCATGAAGCTATGAAAGAAAGTAAAGGGGCACTGTTAGACCAACTGAGAATTGAAATGAAATACATAATAGGGGAGTTGCTAAGCACCTCTAAAGGAGACATAGCCGGAAAGTTGGAGGATGGAAAATCAAAGGAAATTGAGAATGAAACAAATAAAGACTTAGAACGCATCAATCAGATTCAGAGAGACTACCAGGAACTCAAAGACTCCAATAAAAGTTGGCAGAACCACCTGAAGGAAACTAAAGATAGTCTTTCATATCTGGAAGAAAAAATGGCAGCCTGGGAGAGAGAAAGGGAAGACTTGCTAAAAGTAATAAGAAATCTGGAAGTGCCAGTGCAATGGCTGCAAGACAGCCCAAGGAAATATAATTTATGAATAAAAGGTGTGAGTGAAAAAGCAGGGGTCAATGCAAATCAGATTAAAAGCCTATTTACAGAAATAATTACAGAAAATTTTCCAAGCATGAGAACAGGAAGAGACTTTCAGATAACTGAAGCATAAAGAACTCCAGCTAAACTTGACCAAAATAGGTCTACACCCAGACATATAATAATCAAGATTCCAGAAATTCAACACAAAAACAAAATATTAAAAGCTATTAGAGAAAAGAGATAGATTACCTACAAAGGAAGTCCCATCAGAATTATGACAGACTTCTCAACACAAATCATCAGGTCAAGAAGAGCTTGGAGTCAAATATTTCAAGCCCTGAAGGAAAATAACTTCCAACCCAGATTGATGTACCCTGCAAAATTATCTTTTAAAATCAATGGGGAACAAGATACTTCCACAACAAAGAACAACTAAAGGAATTTATGACAATTAAGCCAACCCTACAAAGAATATTGAAGGGCACTCTAGAGAGAGATAAAGAAGTCCACTGCTCCAGAAACAGTGACAGAGAGATACCTCCGAGCAGGGCAGACAAATGAATAATCCATCAACGGGATTTAAGTCCAGTATTGTTTTCAATGAGCTGTTTAGTTTAATCCTATTCTATCTCGACTGGCCTAACTTTATCATAAATGATGACAAAGACAGCTATTGTAAAGATAACAAAATTTATAAGGGTAGCCTTCAGTGATATATGATCACCTTGCTTTAAAACCAGGTATTACTTTTGCTGCTCTGTTCTGAGGGATTTTAACCTATCTTGATGTGTTTGTGTTACAACAGATGATATAGGCAACTGCCTTGAAGCTAATATGAGGCACTATAGAAATCAATGTTGCATTACTATGTATTGCCTCCATTACCTTATTTGTTACTGGTTTTATTCAATACTATTTTGTTTGACTATATTTGGCCAATTGGTAAGGACATTTAGTTTGAAGATAGTAAGAGGTATTACAAGGGGAACTGAGGAAGGAAGGTATGGAAAAAAGACACAGTTTTATATGAGGGTCTTCATAAGATAGTTTAAAAGTCTATACTACCAAATGCATAAACTGGTGAGGGAGAACAGATGATCAGATCAATCCTACATGTCTTTACCTGTCAATCTGAACAGCCCCCTAATGGTAATGATATACAAAGTCGCAACTACTGTAAAATTCTAACCATCTAAATTCCTAAACCTATAATTTTAAAGTATCGGATATGTTGTTGATGTTTGTTTATCCCTTTAGTTTTTTGTTTCTCTTATGTACGACCATTCTTTTATTCTTTATTGGTTTCACTCTGAACTATTTCACTTGATTATATTAGGCCTGATGTTATGGGTAGTTATTTCAATGATAACAAGAGGTATTCTAAGGGGAAAGGAAGGAAGGAAGGGAAAAGGAAAAAGACATAAATTTATAAATATGCATAAATAAGACAGTTAAAAAACTGTAGTACTAAATATATTAGCTATTGAAAAACAAAAGTTAATATTCCTAAATTGATAAATCTTACATGTCTATATCTGTCAATATGATCGACCCCTATGAAGGTAACGATATGCAATATTGTAACTACTGTCAAACTTCAACCACCTCAGTGTGTAAACCTACAATGTTATCGTATCAGATCTGTTATTGTCATTTGTCTGTCTTTTTTGCTTTTTGTTGCTATCTTCTGTATCTATTTTCTGTTAAATAAAAAAATTAAAAAAATAAATTTTGTGGGTCAAGGTGATAGGCGAGTAGTATGAAAGATAATAGTCTATTAAGAGTACATAGTACATAGGAGGCATTAGACAGAGGTTGATTACACAATGAGTGAACATTGCACTCTGGAAGGAGGACTGTGTCTCATTGTAGGAAGATATTTTTCAAACACTCAACAAGACTTCTGATTGACTTCTTTATTCTTTTGACAGGTTTGATCCTAACATTAAACACACTTACACCAAAACTTTAACTCTCTGCTATGGTTTAAGTCTAGAATGTCCACAAAGCCCTCATGTACTCAGGGGTGAGGTTTTTGGAAGATGATTGGATCTTGGAGATGCTGTACTCATCAGCAGGTTAATCCACTGATGCATTTAGAGCTAATTTGCTAGAAATGGCTGGGGATGGCTGGAGGCAGGTCTCTAGGGGCACGACTTGGAAGGGTATGTCTTCCTGTGGCTCATCTCTCCTCTTTTTGCTTCCTGGCCACCATGATGCAGCTTTCCAACACTGGGCCATTCTGCCAGGCTTTTGATTGGGGCTGAGCAACTATGGACTGGAAACATCAGCCAAAATAAACCTCTCCTCCTTTAAATTGTAGGCGTCATGTATTTTTGTCTCAACTGTGAGAAAGTAAGCAAGACATTCCCAATAATGATTTTATTAAAAATATAGAACATTGAAACTCTATGAAGTTTCATACAAAAAAAAAAACAAATTATGGGGGAAAACTACCACTTTAAGACTTGGAGAACAAAAGTAAAAAATAAAGGAATAGATTGTCTGTGATTCTGAGTGACACTGGAATCTGGGCAAACAGAATTTCTGCTGTGCATGCAGAGATTTTTTCACTGGTCAGATGAAGGCAGGGCTGTTGCTTTCTTTTCAGGCATCAGCAGTGCCAAAGGCATAGCTGAGGACTTCAGTCCTCAGATCACAACAGGCACACTGTCTTGTGAGTCAATTAAAACTGAAGCAGAAATTAACAAGATAGGCTAAGTGGCCAATCAAACTTCCTATCTCAGGCCCATAACAATGGAAAACTTAATATTGTTACAAAGTCAATACCAGTCAAAGTCATTCACAGAGCCAATATAACCTCTATCAAAATACAAATGACTTAGAAAAAGAAAACAAAAAGCAAAAACAAAGTAAAACAAAAAAAAATGCTTCTCCATTTATTTATTTATTTATTTATTTAAGGGAGGAATGGTTTATTTAGCTCACAGTTTGTAGAGGTTTCAGTCCGTACTCAGTTGGCTCCAAGGCAGAGCGGCTCATGGCAGAGGGCAACAGTTCATGGCAGGGGAAAACAGCAAAAGCAGCAAGAGCAAAAAGGAAGGAAAGCACCACAAATATGTATTTGTTTGAAATCTTTTTATCACATTTTATTTGGAAGATAAATTCATAAAGCAGTAAGTAAACTGTGTTGATGAGGATACAGCATGTCAAATGTAATTTGTAAGATGAAGACCACACTGCAGTGTGAATGAAATAAAGTTGTGAGGGAATAAATTTTAAATGCTA
This sequence comes from Dasyprocta punctata, assembly GCA_004363535.1. NCBI lineage: Eukaryota > Metazoa > Chordata > Mammalia > Rodentia > Dasyproctidae > Dasyprocta > Dasyprocta punctata. Next base: position 11,398 of record RJWM01000716.1, read on the forward strand.
CCCAAATCCAATTGGTACCATTACAAATAAGATCGAGAGGCCAACTTTAATTCTCAGGGCAAACACTAAAAAACAACACAAAATAAACCTTCAATTAATATAGTACAATAAGCAATATAAAAACTTTCCTTGAAGTTGAAAATGCAAAAGAAACAATAGAAAAGTAGAAGAAAAATGTCATATAGAAAATAAATAAGAAAATTATGCATATAAATTCTACCTTTTCAGAAGTTACATTAGATATAAATGAATTAAACCCTCCAAGTCAAAGGCAGATGACCAGAATATAGAAAGGCAACTAACTATATAATAGCTATAATCTAAATAGATTCAGACATGAAAAATTCCAAGTTGAAAAGATGGGACAATGTGTATATGCAAAAGGTAATCAAAACAAACTAGAGTAACTGTTATGGCTTGGGTCTGGATATGCTCCCAAAACCTCATACAGTCAGGTGAGGCTTTTCAGAGGTGGCTCCATCTAGGTTATGATGCTGGGATTAAGTCAGTGATGCTAGGAGTAAGGGTGTATGATTGAAAAATTAGTCCACGGATTGATTTGGCACAATTCTGAGTGTGAATGATGGAAAGGCCTAATCTGAGTGTGGATGGCACCACTCAAAGGGCAGGTAGCCTGGAAGAGATAAAAAGGAGAGGCTGCTGTTGCTGTTTCCTTGGTACTTTACTGTTTTCCTTCCTGCCTGCCTTTTGCCTGCTATGAACTGTTTCTTCTCTGCAATGCCCCTCTGTCATGACACCTTGCCTTGGAGCAGAACAACTATGGACTGAAACCTCTACAAACTGTGAGCCAAATAAATCTGTACTTCTTTAACTTTTGGTTTTGGGTATTTTGTCTCCACAACAAGAAAAGAAACTAAGATAGTAACTATATTAAAATATTAATTTTTGGTGTAATATCAGACTTTATGAAGAAAAATATTACTAGAAACAAAATGAACATTTTATAATGACAGAAGTATTAAGAATTCAAGATAATGGAATGATGAAAAACAAATATGTATATAACTACAAAACTGTAAATATATAAAGAAAAACTGACAGAAATTAAGAAAAACCTTGATACAACAACTACAGCTGACAAATTAAATACTCCACTTTCAATAATTTCTATAACAACTAGACAGAAGACAAATAAGCAAGTAACAAATTTTACTATTTTAAGTCACCTAGGGCTAATGATATAGGAAAAATGATCCCAGACCTCCAAATGATATGGGGGAATGAAACTCTCAACCTACTATATGTCCTGCATGAGTTCATGTTCTCTAAAAATCAAAGAATGAATTTTAGGAACAATGGAGGTTAAGAGCAGAATACATTTATTGAGGGAAAGAAAGCTTCTGTCTGAGGGACAGAAGAGGGCCTGAGTGGGTTGAGAAAGACTCTGTCATTTTTAGGGACTTTTATACAGTAAAACCATGAGGTTAGATGGGTCCAAGGTGAGGAAAATGGGAACCTGCAAGGTGGGCATAAGGTGGGACATTACTACAGTTAACCAATAAGACTAATTGCTCAGGTAAAATTGATTAAATCAAGGACAAATGAGGAAAGAATTCACGTAGTAAGCCGGGATGCTTAACAGCAGTGACTCTTCCTGTAGGGGGTTGGGATGCTGACTCCTGACTTCCTCAGGGTGATAGAGAACTATTTGGACTGTTGGCCCTTAGGATCCAGTTGTATTTGTTCTGCTTTTTGTCTTGATATCTGGCCCACAGCAGGAGGTGCCTGTCTCCTCAGAGGTTGCAAGGTATCTGAACTTCTGCACTGGTTCCTTTGAGGGCCTAGCTCTATCTGACTGCCTATAATATTTTGTCTAACTCAGTTTTCCTGTAACACTAACACATATCTATTGAATATACCACTCATTAAGAAAATGAACAAATTTCCCAAGTACATGTGGAATACTCTTAAGAACAGACTATACTTTACAATTTTGAATAATTGAAGTCACAAAAAATGTACTGTGATTAAAACAGAATGAAACTACAAATCAGTAATTAGAAAATTTTAAGAAATTTATAATATGTTGAAAATTAAGCATTACACCATACAAGAACCAACAGTCAATGAGAAATCATAAGTAAAGTACTCTGAGATGAATTAAAATAAAAACACAATCAAAATACAAACACAATCAAAATTTATGAAACAAAGGTAAGGCAGTCCTGATGGGGAATTTTATAAAAGTAAATGTATGTATGAAAAAAAACTGTGTTAATAACCTAAACTCCCACTTTAAAAATCCATGAAAGAAGGTGCAAACTAAATAGCAAACTGGTAGAAAGACTATAATGCAGCAAAAATAAGTGAAACGCAGTATAAAAATAGCAAAATAAATAAAAACAAACTTTACTACACAGACTCACAGAATTTACAAATCTTATGGTGATTGAGGAAAAAGACAAAAAATTCAATAGCCAAAATAAGAAATGGAAGACAATCTATGATTACAGACCTTACAGAAATGAAAGAATAACTACAGAGCAGTCTGAACACCTGCATGGAAACAATTGAGAACACCTATATGAAGTGAATGTATCCCTAGAAAAATACACACTAGCAAAGTTCACTTTGAGAAGAAAAAGAAAATTTGAATAGAATTGTAATAAACATTTTTAATAATAAAGAAGATATTCAACAGAGAAAAACACAAACCCAAATGTCTTTGCTGCTGAATTCATTAAGATAGAATTGTAATCAATGCTTCACAAAACTTTCTAAAAAGCAGAAGAGGAAGGTCCAGTTCCCAGTCCATTCCACAAAGCTGGCAATGCTCTGCCACCAAAACCAAAGACATCAACAAAAACAGAAAAAGCATACATCAATGTTCGTTATAAATATTCTTTACGCTGAAGTCTACACTAGAACTGGACTACCCATGGTAAGGCTTCAGAAATTATCGCCCTAACAGTGTGTGAATGCATCATTTCTTATACACTATATGTGGGGCAGTTGCAGAAGAAAACAATATGAAATAATTGTGCATGTACATGCATGAATGACAAAGGATGAAATTATATTACATAGTTCTATTACATATCATATTATTATACCATTATGTATATTAAATATAACAATTATAAAAGGCTGTACAAATTTAGAAATACTAATATTTAAATGAAGCTTTTAAATACAGATTTTATGATATTTATTGTTTTCACTTCACGATAATATAAATTGAACTTAGAGAAAATTTATCTGAATTGTTGAAAATCATATCCTACATGGTTGAGTCTGTACTTGAATTCAAATATTCAAAGTAGTGTTTTCTAGAACATCTCAGATCTAGAAAATGCAAAATTTCTAGAAAAGGATATAAAGAATGTGTACAAGACAATGGACAGGCATTTTCCTTACTTCATTTTATAAAATAAATGCTTTCCTATTGTTTTAGAAAATTTATATAAATATGCATGCTTTTAAAAATGAAAATTGTTTCCTCAATAAAGACAAATATCTAAGCTCCAAAGTATCCATCATTATTAGATAACTTCTGATCTTAACTAAGATGTGACTTAATCAGTGGTCATCAGTTTAGTCTAATCCATATCCTAAAACAAGTGCTCTGATTATGAAAATAATACCTTGATGTGCCATAATGGACTTGGCTATGCTTTTTAACCCTCAACTGAAAAGGGAAACTTGGTTAAGATTCCCATCTTTTTTTCTTGTAATGTATTGTATTGAAAAAAAAGAAACAGAGGACAATGAGAAAAGAAAGATTGCTAGGTGTTCTTTCATTCATCCATCCATTCATTTACAAAGTATACATTAAAATACCTTTTGTGACTCAGATGTGCTTGTGATAAGCAGTGAATGACACAGCTTTATTCTTTGTTCTTTTTTCTACTTGAGGAAAAAGCACAGATACAAGATCATTAGGAGAAAGAATGGAAAAAATAATCAGGTTGTCAATAGAATAGTGCAGCTGAGAGATAATTGTGAATTAAGTTTAGACTAAAATTTTGAATTTGAGAGGTATTTGAAGGCTGAACAAAATAGTATGTTGGAGTTATTTATACCTTATGTTTATTATTGTTGCTTTGTATTACTGTACATTTATTTCAGTGATAATTTTACTTAAAATGTGCCTAATCCCATGTCTCTTTTAAAGACAAGCATTTTCCCTTCATAATTGTACCTGTTTTTGAATATTGTAATGATAGCAAATTTCAACATATATTAAATCAGCATCAAAGATTTTATTGATTGTGAGTTTAACAGAATATACTTTATTAAGTTTTAACTTCGTCAGTCACAGAATACAAAATGGAAGAAAATAAAGCATCTCAGATTTGAGGAATTGCTGCATATACAGAACATTCCTTCTCCCTCTTTGCATAAATAAAACTGTGCAACAATTTTTAAAAGTATTGCTACGTAATGAAGCCAGTGACCTTGCATGTATATATTTTCTACTAGACTATAAGACCTTTGAACAGATTCATTGAAAAGCACATTTTTTGTTTAGACCTGGGTAATAAATCACATAGTGATAGGTTCTGCTAGCCTGGGGCGTAGCTATCTGTAACATGACATCCCCCTAACTTGGTACTGGACCCAGAGAAACAACTTAGCTGGCCAAGAGTAACCTCTGTGTTTTCCTTCTCATTCCAGAGATAAACTTCCTGCTCCCCTTTCGTGCATGTGCTGAGCCCTCTCCAATCCAAAGACTCCACAGCCCCACAAGCCTACACCCCCAGTCCCACGAAAATCTTTCTATCTCCTGCTTTACACAGGCAGGTGCTCCTTCAAATCAGTTGTTAATATGTCATTTTGCCCAGCTCCCAAACTCTTCCCCCCAGCCAAAATTGATAAAAGTAACTACATTCCTTTGTTCTTCTTGAGAGCTTCTACACCCCCGGACCCCTAAAGCTCTCCCATACCCTCCGCATTAAAGGCCTCCTCTTTTTCTCAATCTCTGTCTCATTTTCTCTGTGCCACTTCAGATTGAGTTCCCCAAAATACTCAATCACATAGTATCAAGGATGATTAACTTGTTGAGCCTGGAAAAATTTTCATACACTGTATGCATAGATTTAATTTTAATTTTTAGTATTTATTTATTTTGAAAAATTAGACATATTTTAGAGTACATATAGACAGAATTATGCCTTCAAGTGAGAAGATGGGAAGTACCACATACGTATCTGCATATATTTATATCTTTAAGATTTTATGTGTAATAGATAATATTTTCCAATTCACACATAAGTACTTGCATACTTTACAGGATTTATTTCTCTGCTTTTATTCTTCTTGAGATTATCATTGGATGAAAACTAGACAAAACACATTTAAATAAGAAACCTAATATTTTTAGAAGTAAATTTTAATGCTTGCATCTACTTTATAGTTATTGAAGAGCTGTGAGTTATCTAGCTCCACACAAAACACAATGAAAATAAAAATGAAAGAGAAAGCTCAATCTTTCCAGTCTATCACAAAAAATAATATACTCCAAATACTATGTGTGAGCTTTATGTTCAGTTCAAGTTGTTGAAGCTGTCAATCCACACAAAGCTTTCTCTCAGCTTCTGTAATATCAAATAAGTTATGCTGTATGTCTTGATTTACCATGAAAGTTAAGTGTCATATTTTAGGCAAATAAAAATTATTAAAATTTGACAGCTGGCAAATTATGCTAACATCTGGTAAAAAATCATTCTTGACAGATCAATAGTACACTTCTTATTGCATAGTTGTTAATATTATAAACAGAAAAATGAAAATTACAACACTTGATTAACATATTCCCTAAAGTAATAGAAGGAATGCACTGTTTGTTTTAATGTGTAAGAAATGTCATCTTTTTATGTTTGAGATTTGAAGTAGATTAGAACCGAATAACTATAAGCATGGCGTCATGTGGCATCATAAGCTAAAAGGAGATCTGAAAATTTCTGAATTTGGGATAACATGATAATATATTTGCATTATTGGGAAATGGATAATACAGTGAAATTGAATTGCAGGCAATAATAATAAATGACATTACCTACTTAACTATCATTCCTCTGGTACAATACACAATCTTCGTTATGCTGGCTAATAGTTATAGAAAGTGGAAGTTCTAGTTGGCAATTTATCAGCAATCATGCTCTCAAATCTAATAAGTGGTTGATTTATCTCTGACTGAGCTGTCTGGAGTTTGGATATGAACATCATTTATGATCACTAATTTTCATAAAGGAAGACTTTCAGCTTTTATTTTGACATTGACAACTTTTACCCTCACATTACTCTCATTGACTTACATTACAAAGGAGATATAAAATATATAAACAAAATCTTAACCAAACTTGAAGTGTGTCCATAACATAAAACTGAATCAGGGTATGAACATCTGTTTTAAGTTTCTGGCTTGGTGTTGTGTTAATCACTCTTCCACAAGTGCAATTTCATTCTGTAGAATGAAAAGACTGAAAAACATAATCTCTACAGTCATTTTGGCTCTGAAGTACAACTGTTCTTAACTTAGGTCAAATTCCAACATAGTTTAGAAAATGTATTTAGCCACAAACTATTTAACTTGCTAAATGATAAAAATAGAGATTTTACTGACTCATTTTTGTGTGTATGTGTCAATCACCAAAATCACACAAGTAAGCAAAAACATTGGCATCACTGTTTTAATACTGGTGAATTTTTTTAAAAGAAAATATACAATTAGAAAGACAACATGTATCAAGAGTTGTCTATCTTGATTAGAAGTCCTGGATACAAAATAATATACAGTAATCTTTAAAAGCTCTATTTAGAAAGCTCCTGTTTTGTTTTATGGTTAAGGATTCTAAAAATAGTCCAGCTGAAAACTAATTTGCTTTACCATACTTGTAGATAATTATGAGTGGTTTTTGACTTTCCTAATACCCCATCCTCAATTCATTTTCAAATACTTAATGTGTCATAGGAAGTGTACTGTGGGCTCCTAATGAAATTCTCTACATTGTATCATTTAAATATTTCAGAGATTTGTATTTTAAATTTGCTAAGAATACCAGCGTAATTTGCACACATTTTTATATGCTACAAGTTGAACTCAAGCTATATAATTGTTTTAAGAGAATTTATTCCAAGTCACATTGCATTACTTCAATGTCAGACAGTTCTGTCCTAAGTTAAATGTCTTGTGAAAATACTGTATTTTTACTTTGTGCAGTGTCAACAAGGCCTGTTAATTTTAGTTAAAACCTCATTTTGTTAGTTGTGGTTTTTCATTGTTTATACTTGAAATTTTTTCTAGAAAATTAAAGATTTGCTGAAGGCAAATTAGAAGGAAATATACTATTTTATACCTGTTGAAGGTTGGGTTAACAAAGTAGTGTATCCTCTGTGTACTGAAAATAAACATCAAACAATAAGTTTAGTGAATTTAAATTTCATTTTTTGACAAAATTCCCTTAGTTTGACTGGTTATTTATGCAAAATATTATTCTATTTTTAAAACTTTCTTTGTCTTAGGATGTCGCTAATTTATGTTACTGACTGTTGTGTGACAGGAGCAGCCAGCAAGGTGGCTGAAATGGAATAACTTCATGGCTTTAAAGACACGACAAAGCCCTCTGGAAGCTGGATACTGCCGCCTTCACACAGACTTCCTGTGTTCTCTTGCATCATGCTCTTCTCCATCTTTGTTTCCAGCATGTTGCATTTAAAGAATCTGGGAAAGCATCAGAGACTGGGTTCCATTACCACTGCTATTTCAGCCGGGTAGGAGGTAATCTAGGAACACGGGAAGGTAGATTGTAAGACTGGCTCACTTCTCCATTTAATCCTATATTCAAACACTTTATGATGTTACTTTTCAATTTCTGCAATTTAAAGATATTTTCTGTTTATGGTGCCTGATCCTTGACTTTGGCTTTACCTGTGTCACTTTTTGCACCATTACAAATAATAAGACAACATGATACGGAATCAGATATAAATCTGTCTTAAAAGACTTCTTGCATAACCACTTGCTCTGCTGCATCTCGGTCAGCCCGATGACAAAAATATGCCCAGGGCAAACTGCCTCTTCCAGAAAGAGGATGTATGTAATGCCAGTATCATATGGCTATAGCCAAAGCCAGTCTAAAAGAAAGTATATTCTTACTGCCTTAAGCTACTGAGGTCTTGTAGCTGTTTGTTAACTTAAAAAATAGCTAATCAATACACCTGGGGTTTGAACCTTAAGTCACTGACATATTAGCTATACAACATATGAAAGGACTCTTTGCCCTTTGAAAATCAGCAAAAATAAGTGGTATATCTCCTTTTTAATAATTTAGTTAATAAGCAGTGAACTCCTGCAATAAGCCAGCCACCACTGAAGGCACTAAGGAGAGAAGAGAAAAATTCTTTATGAATCATAACGGTTATATTTTTATATAGGATGGCATATAATAAATGGATTTTATAGTACTTTAAGAAGGCAATTTGTTAAAAACTTAATATCTAGTAAAATATAGGCTTTAATTTTACTGTATCAGTATTGGTTCGTTATTTATGACAAATATACCATAATAATATAAGATTTTAGGAGAAGAAGCTGAGTTTGGTACTATCACCATAATGTGTGTAGAGTTCTTATACTGTTCTCAAATAACATTTAATTATAAAAAAAAAGTGAATGAGGAAGTGAGTCTTCACTAATGTGGGTATCAGTGGGCAGGATGTTCTGACGTGATGGATCTCTCAGTGCCAAGGAAGAAAATTTTCAGCAGTGACTGAGGAACAATAAGGAGATCAGTATGGTTGGAGCTGAATGAACATGGGGGAAAGTAATTTTAGAGAGATTAGGGAAGATGGAAGGAAATTGTTCTTTTTATTCATTAGAGGCTACTTCAAGGACTTAGATTTTTGTGACTGGGGTAGGTAATCCCTGGAAGGTTTGAGAAGCAGTAGTGGGCCATTGTGTTGGGAACAAACTGCAAAAGAAGGAAAGGAAATAAAATGGAAACAGGGATGCTGGTTGGAAACTTTTACAATAGGCTGTAGGAAGTTGATAATGTTATTAATAAGATAGTGGGCAAGTTTGAAGAGAAAGCCAGCAGAATATTCTAATTTTCCATTGGATGTGAGAGAAAAAAGCATATCAAGAATGATTCTAAAACTTGGTGTTACCTGCAAGAATAGAACTGATATGAGCTGTGTTCATTTGGAGATTGGGGAAAAGATCATAGGCTTGGATTTGGGCATGTTTGGGTTGAAATATAGACTGATATCTAAGTAATACATACCAAGTGGAAAGATGGACAAAGAAATTTATAACTCAGCAATGAGATCTAGGATATAGGTATATATTTGCAAACGTTAACATGTAAAAATTTTTATAGATTTTTGAATGGACAAGATCCCAGCATAGAGAGAGAAGCTCAAAAGTGATTCTTGGAACATGCCATTACTAAGGGTAGGTAAAACAGGAAGAGATTTAGAAAGAGATGCTAATGAGGTAGGAAGAGAAAGAGGAAGATTGGGGCAGAGTTTCCCAGGGTGCAAAGAGAAGAATATATTTGCAGGAGAAGAGAGGTTTGCTGTGGTGTTTGCTGCTGTTAGATCAATAAGAGGACTAACAGTTTGACCTTTGGTTCAGTAATGTGAAAGTCATAGATACCCTGTCTAGCCCATTTGAGTTGTTTGGAAGAACACTTCAATGACCAGAGAAAATACAAACCATTACAAAGAGCTTTATTATATATAAGGTAAACCAAAAGTCAGTAACAATAACAAGGGAAGGGTAGCAAGTAGCAAGTGGAAGTTTGTTTCAGGATTAACAGACTAGTCATATACTGATGAGTATGATTCAATAGAGGATAGACTAGTTATAATTGAAGAGCAAGGATTTACTAGGGTGTTAGTTCTGAGAAATTGAAGGTTGGTAACTTCTATAAAAGAAGGGAGTTAGTAGAAAAGGGAATGAGCAATGCCGCTATAACAAGAGAAATAAAGGCAGATCAGGGGGGTACAGGTGGTTCAGTATAGATGAAACATGAAGAGTTTGTTCAAGTTCTCTTCCATTTACTACTACTGTTAACACATCACAATAACTAGTGATAATTTTATCTCCCTAATTCAAAAATTGTTTTTATGTTCAAATAAGATTATACTTATAAATAATCATGTGAAAAAGATTATTAAATTTTACACCACAGTTCAGCTTTGATAGATGCAGACAATGAATAAAGAACATAATAGCACAGACAGTAACATCTGCCTTATACTGAATATTTTAAGGCCAGTACTCTCCTTAAAACAGCAATTTTTAGATTCCTCACTTTTAGCAAAACATTATAATGAGGTGACAAACTCAAAATATTTCAAGTGAAGAACAGACAATTAGGCTCGATGCAAAACTAAACTTTCTTGGGATGTGAAGGAATGATGCGCTTGCTTCTGGAATACACAAGTGGAAATAATCACATGATACATTAAGTTACCAGTATGATGGCTGTTGTTATCAGCAATACCTGTTTGTAAATCAAGGTTCTATCTGTAACAATTGCAAGGCACAAAGTAGGTAATCAATAACTATTTTGACGGATATGTGAGTGGGTGAAATTCAATCTGCATGTCAATCTACAGTCAAGATTCTCTGATGTACTTAATTGAAAGGAAAGGGGATATGTCTGTTTATAGTATAAAAATATTGCAAAGGTTTGCTTATCTATGGTACTTTTTTCATGAGAGCAAAAGAAGTAGAAAGTAGAAAGACTGAAGGAAGTTAAAAAAGAAAAGAAATTGGTAGGAATGGAAATAGCAGTTTCTTACATCTACCTCATCATATTCCAGCTTTCCTCTTACCATTGTCTTGAAATATCTTTGCCACCATAGAGCCAGGGCAGTACTTTACCACTACAGAATCTGTGATGATTCCTTGGAATATTATCCACTCTCCAGCTATAAACATTCATACATAAAAGAGCACTACATTTTAACTTCCTGTGTGTAGTATTTATATACCCAACTCCATATATTTGTACCTAAGTGCACTTGACTAAATTGTCACTGTTTCTTTTTACGTCTCCAGAATGTGTTAATGCATGTCAATAACAGTGACCAAAATATTTTTGAATCCTGGAAAATTTCAAGGGGTAGGAAGGCATTTGACTTTCCTCAGTGGAGAAAAGTTGGCAGACAAGAATTCTTTCTAGGAGAGTATGTGACATAATATTTTAATTTAGGCAACTCACGGTGAAACCAACAAAAACTCAGGTATCTGAAACAGGTCAACAGAATTGTGCCTGGGCTGCAGCATGTACCACCGAGGTCCCCAAGATTTGTGCTGTGATTATTTGCCCCGTGGCACATGCCACATCTCACATGTGTGGTTATTAGAATGACAGTAGCAATGGAGTAAATTTAGCTGTATTCATAGCTACTTCCAATACCTAAAACACCAACCTGTAGAGAGATGCCTTCTAGGCATTACAGGATGAAGTTCACCTCTTCTGGTGGGTATAAGTGCGAGGAGAATGTTCTTTTTCATTCTGTAAAATGAAAAGCTGTAATAACCTATCTTAAAATGATCTGGGAAATCGAAGGGATAGATTAAAATGTATGTGACAGGAAAGTAAGAAAGGGGTTTAAGTGAAGAAATTGAAAGAGATGAGGAAGGTAGCCTGGGGCTCAGGATGCAGTATTCTCTCTTGTTAGAAGGAAAGAATAGTATAGAGGGTGTCCTTTCTTAGCAGAAGGAGGAAACTTAGATGCTCCAAACATGATCAGCTTTCCTTTAATATTTAATCCTGTGCGTTTGGCCTGAGGATTTCCTAGGAGCTATGTAATGCTGCATCCCGAAATACTGCCTTCAGGAGAGAAAGAGCAGATCATGACCTGGCTTTGTCATTCAATATCTGTGGAAGTTCAAGGCAAGTTATTTGCCTCTCTAAACCTTCATCTGTAGAATGGAGTTCAAAGCTCAAGCTCAACCTAGCTAAAAGAACATTTGGTAGGCTTAACGAAGCAAGGCATGGAAAGTATTTTTATGATATACTGCCGTATGACCTAATGGTTCAGTCTGTGGAACTGAATGAGGCTTCTTTAAAACCCCTGCCTTATCACTTTCTGACAGTGTAATCCTGGCACGCTACCTTACAGTCTAAGTCTCGAGTTTCCAAACTGAGAAATGGGGAAGTTAGTCAAATATACCTCATGAGAGTATTGTGAAGATTAAAGGCAATAACATATTCAAAGTGTTTAGCAGAATATTTGGCCTGAAATAAAAATAATGCATGATCATTATTATCAAATGAGATGCATGGGCATATCATTTCATTTCTCACATGGTCGAAAAAATTTATAGGATAGTGGGGTTCATTTGTTAAAAAAAGATCTGTCGGTACTGGGACCGGTTTCAGAATACACTTTTATCATCCATGTCTTCCAATGTTTTCTATTTTTGAAACACCAGATTCCACTTTCATTCTAAGCTTGATTGGTGTGGGGAAAATGTATTTCTCATGCAAAAAAGTTCATGTCAATTTCAGTTTTCTTTTAATAAATGTAGTTAAGCAATATTCTTCAATGAAAATAATACTTTACAAGTTTTCGTGAGATCCAAGTATACTGATTGAGTTAATGTTTGAGATCTGTCTCTATTCCAGGTCTGATGTAGATCTTGAAATATGCATCCTAAATGAAAACTTATGCTTACAGACCAAAACATCTCCAGTTACTTCTTCATTTAAAATAGGAGATAACAGTTACAGTCTATAGTAGCACTAAAATAAAGAGCTCTTTTGGGGGGGGGGGGCGGAAATAAGGTCAAGAAGATGTCTCCAAAGAATTTAACCATGAAGAAAAGATTGTTCTTTATATTTCACACCTGAAATTACTTGAAATCTTACTTTGAACTCCCCTAACTTTCCTATTCTGGCAGAGTGGTAGACAATAGTTGTTGAAAGACATTTCCAGAAGTACACTGCCTTTTATGAGCAGCATTCTACCTCATAACTGTTCAGTGTTCCTGGACTATGGACCAGTTACCCAGTGGGGCTGCCTGATTGGTCCATTAACTTTGCTCAGTGTAGCTTTATCATTGCTAAGCAGCCTCAGTTCCCAATTACAGTGTATTAGCATCATTAGTTTTGCCATCGTTATTTAGTCATAATGATAAGAAACAGAAAATAAGGGAGAAAATTGCAGGGAATTTGTTCACTTAAAACCCTCGTTTTTATGGACATATCCATATGCACCTGCACAGTTCAGTTCATTAACAGAGGCAGAAACTCTTTCTCTAATGTTCATGGTTACTAATAAAAATCAATTGCCACGGATAAGAAGAAATGGGGAGTAATCATTACTACCTCTTTCTGTTTATTGTGATTCAAAATAGACACCATATATAGGAAAATTCTAATTTAAAATGATTTATTTCCTTCCTACAGGTTTTTCGCATTTGATGAGCTACTCTTAGAAAAGAGAAAGGAAGAAAGAGAATCACTTTCAGCACTTTCAGAAAAACTTATTTTCATCTTTAGTTAGTAGAATAATATTTTGTCTGGTTTAATCAAAGGCCTTAAAATTTTTTGATATCTGATTCATGGACCATCATTACAACTCAGTCTAGGAAGAAAACCCTTAAAGTTTATTTCTCCTTGTTTTGTAAAAGATTTCATTTCTAATCAAAATATATTTGGTATTTACAATGAGCAAATACATAAAAAATCCCTAATTTTACTTTCTATTTATCTCCATAATTCAACTTTGCAGAAAGTACGATATACTATGGCAATCACTACTTATTCATGCAGCATTTTGAATAATAATAATGAAATATTTTGGTTACAGTTTGCAATTTCTGAAGCACTTGGATATATATTGCTATATTAGTCTTAAAACTGCTCTATGGTAATGACAAAATAGGTATTGTTTCCATTATCTATGAGTTTAAAAACCACTCAATTTCTTCATCCAGTTTTTGAACTTCATTTTAATATCGTTGTACCAAAACTTTATCCGTCCATTTCTATATAATTAGAAATATGATTTAAAATATTTATTGTTTTTTAATTTTTCTTTTCTTCTAATTTCTTTATTAGAAAGAATTGGTTTTCTAATCACCTACACAGTGCTTTTGCCAAAATCATACATCATAACACTATGCTTAGACATCCTCCAACTTCTTTTCACTTTTTTCTTAAAATTGTAAACTTGTCTTTTTCCATAGCTTAATTTTGTCATGCATTTTTATAATAATTCCACTTTTTTATTTTAATGCCTGGTCTGCAATACCCTTTTTCTCTGACTGTTTGTGTCTGGCGGGTATATAGATACCTCTCGCAGTTTCAAGTAACAGCTTCATAGATACCAATTAGCAAACACTTCTACAGCTTTAGGCTCAAAATTCAGAATCTTGATTTTAGACTCTCAATGCTATTGGCGTCTAGTGAGATAAAGAAAGCTTGCATCTCCCACTGTAGATTCTTTGTTACCAAAATTAATTTTCCCAAAATGCATTTTTAAGAAATTATGCTCAAATGCATTACATTTCTCCATTCTTCCTTTATTTTAGACTATTGATTAACTGACTTTTGCAATCATCTTCTGACTTACAAAATCTAAGAATATATGAAATAATCAAATTTTTAAAAGTTTTCCTAACTCTGATAGACTTTCTTTAGGTCCAGTAACTCAGACTTTGAGTGTAGAATTGTTTTTTGTTTGTTTGCTTTGTTTAGTTTTGTTACCAGGAGTCAAATTCTCGAACTTGCACTTATCAGACTGGCACTGCGCCACTGAGCGGTGTCCTCAGCCAGAGTGTAGATTGATTTTTAACCTTACATTTTTCTGTTAAAGATCTTTTTCTGTAATTTTTCTGTTTTTGCTTATGTCTTTGACATTTAAGATTACTAATTATTTTCTGGATCTATGAGGAATTACTGTAAAAGAAGTGTTATTGAACTCTTTTTAGTAAGTTTGATCTACATGTTTTCTTTATTTCTATTTTTACTCTTCTGTGAGATTTTGATTCAAAAGATAGACAGAGGGAAAAAAAAATAAACAACAACACTTTACCACAATCACTGCCCCTAAGCCTTGTAAAAAGTTCAGTAACAACTCTAAGAAAGGAACACGTATAAAATTATAGCTATCTTTCATCATTTCTTATTCTATAGAATTTCACAAATGCATTTTTACTACATGATGTTTCATTGTCTGTTATGTTCAGAAACAACCAGTTTTGTCTAGAAGATGTAGAATCCTTTTTGTACTTATGATTTACAACAAGATATTTCACCTTATTGGAAAATTGTAATGAGCTACTCCTGATTTTTCATGTGAGCTTTGATCACTCTATGCTTACAAGGCAGTATCTTAGGAATTGACTCACATCACAAAACACCAATTTGGTTCATTTGGGATTCTTACTTAAATGCAGGTTTCCACCTTATTGCTGAGGTCATTTGAAAATTTATGGATTGTATATCTATGCCTGGGGATATCTGAGCAATATAACGAGTTCTCTTCTGTATAATATTGTCTGCTATGCGCAATTTAGAGAACATTACAGAATAAGAAATTACTGTATTATAAATAGTACAACACATAGGTGTCATGATTAATTTTGAATGAAACTGAGTTGAAATTCTAATTTTCCAACTTACCAGGTAAGTGTCTATCAGATATACAAATCTCATCCAATCCAAACACTAAGTTGTTGGGACTAAGTGCACGGAAGATATGTAAAGTATTTAGTGCCCTGCTGAATATTTATTGAGTACTTGGTATGTAACAAACTATATAATTATGATTTTTGCTGTTTTTTTAAAACTTGTTAGTACTGTGTATGTTTTTAAGACCCAGTGTTTGTATTCCTTGTTTGAAGTTGGTGCACATACATAATACATCTTAATTCCCTTTTGCAATCATTTCCCCTCCCTTCTCTCCCAACTCCCTCCATTTCTTGATTCCTTTCCCAGTTGAGAAAGGTATACCTTCCTAATTCCTATTATTTACCTTTCATTTTACTCTTGATTTGTTATTTGGATTTCTCATATAAGACAAACTATGCAAAATTTAACCTTGTGTGTCTGATTTATTTCATTTAATGTTAAAGTCTCAAGGTGCATCCATTTTTCTACAAATGATTTGAGCTTATTTTTCTTTATGGCAGATTAGCTCTTCAGTGTATGTAAATACTACATTTTCTTTAATTATCCTTCTGTGGATGGATGCCATACAGCCTACTTCCAAGATTAGTCATTATCAGTTGTGCTTCTATAAATCTGACTAGGCATGAATAAGTATAATATGGCATCATTAACTCCTTCAGATGGATACCTAGAAGGAGAATAGCTGGGTCAAATAGATTTTTTTTTTGTCTAATTTTTTTGTGGAATCACCATACTGACTTTTCTAATGGTTGTACTGGTTTACATTACCACCAACAATGCAGAAGGGATTCTACTTCCTACAGACTTAGTTAGGATAATTTCTAAGTATTTAATATTTCTTGATGATGATGTGGATGATATTTTTCTTAATTTCTTTCACAGTGATTTCATTAGGGTACAAAAATGCTTTTGATCCTGCAAAGTACTGAATTTGGTTATTAGTTCTAAGAGTATTTCAGTGAAATTTTTGGTCTTCTGTGTGGAGCATTATAATAATAATAATTTGACTTTTTTCTTTCCCATACATATCCTTTTTATTCCTATTTTCTTTAACTGCTATTGTTAATATTTTTAGTACTGCATTGAAGATGAGTGATGATAGTGGACACCCTTGTCTTGTTCCTGATTTTAGAGGGCAAACTTTCAGTTTTTCCACCATTTCATATAATGTTGGCAGTAGAGTTGCAGTAAATGACTTTTATCAGATTGAAATAAAGTCCTTCTATATGTAATTTCTGTAGCGTTTTATCATAAAAGGATGTTTGATTTGTCAAAGGTTTTTTAACATCTATTAAGATTATCATGTGATTTTTGTCCTCACTTCTTTTTATAGGATATATTACATCTATTGGTTCATGTAAATTGAACCATCGTTACATCCATAGCATAAAGCCTACTTGGACAAAATATATGACATTTTCAGTAATACCTTACATTCTGTTTGCCAGTATCTTGTAGAGGATATTTGTGTCCATATTCATTAGAGAAATTGGTTTACAGTCCTCTGTTTTTGGTTGGATCCTTGACTGGCTTTGGAATTGGTAAACGTAGCTTCTAGGAGTACTTTGGGAGTACTCCTTCTCTTTCAATTTCATTGAAGAGCCTAAAGAGTATTTATGGTAAGTTTTCCCTGAAGATTTTGTAGAATTCTACAGTGAATTCATCAGGATGAGGGCTTTTCTTAGTTGGTAGGGATTTTTTGATTACTGCTACAGTTTCATTGCTTTTTTGTATCATTCATGGCTTTTAAATCTTCTAGGTTCAGTGTTGGTAATCTGAATCTATCTATTTCTTCTGAGTTCTCCAATTTATTGTCATGTGGATTTGTAAAATAGATGTTAATAACTTTTTTTATTTCAGTCAAGTCCATTGAGATTTCAAATTTTTCATTACTAATTGCATTGATTTGGGTCTTTCCCTTTTTTGTTAGATTAATTAAATGTTTATCTATTTAATTTATTCTTTCAAAGAAACAACTTTCAATTCTTTGATTCTTCATATTTTATTATGTTCTCAATTTAAAAGATTTATGCTCTGATTTTCAATTTTTTTCTTTGTATTAGCTTTAGGATTGAATTTTTCTTACTTTTCTAGGACTTTGCGGTGCACCATTAGATTATTTTTCTGGACTCACTCTGTATTTTTGATATCTGCATTTACAATGATAAACTTTTCTCTAGAATTGCTTTTATTGCGTCTCATATGTTCTTGTATATTGTACTGGCATTATCATTTAGTTCTAGAAACTATATTATTTCTTCCTTGATTTCTTCTGTAACCCGGTGTTATTTAGGAGCATAGTGTTAAGCTACCTTGCACTTGCATAAATTTTATGTTTTCTTTGTCTTTGATTTCCAGTTTCTTTACACTATAACCTGATACTATGCTTGGTATAATTTTAATTTTTTTACATTGCCTTAAGCTTGCTTTACTGAATTTTATGTGTGATCTTTTGTGGAGACAGTTCTATGTGCTGCTGAGGAGAATGTGTTTTCTGTTGTTGGGTGAAACACTCAATAACTATCTATAAGATATATTTTTTCAAAGATTTTATTCGACTCTGATATTATTTTGTTGATTTTTGTCTAGTCAATCTATTTGCAATACAGTAAATTCCCAGCATACAAACATTGAAGTTGCAAACTTTCACAGATAACAATGAACCAAGAATTACAAGCATTCGCATATGTGAATGCATTGCAGAAGTAGTTCTTTAAATTCTTTACATGTGACTTACCATTATCTTATTTCTTCACCAATTTTGAAACATAATTTTGCAGAATATATCAACCTGAGTTAGAAATTGTTTTCTTCTGGGGCTTGTAACATTTCAGTTCAGACTGTCGTAGCATTTAAAATTTGTGTTCAGAAGTCTACTTGGGTTTACTTGACAAGAGAGTCATTGCTATTGTCTAACCATTTTTAAGATTCTTTTCTTGAATTAGACTCCTTGGATTTTGACTGTGATATTTCATGAAAATGTTCTTGTATAATCATGGGTACTTTACATTCTATATGCTTCATTTATTTGTACATTAAATTATTTTACCTTATTTGGAAAGTTTTCTGCTATTATTTCAGTAAAATTTTTTTTATGCTAATGTCCTTTCTTCTGATTTTTCACTAATTTAAACTAGTTTTATATTAGTCTTTAAATCATCTAGGAGATGTTTGATCCATTTTTCAGATTCCATTGTTATTTCTGAGGTTTCTTCTGTAAACTGGTCACAAACAAGAGTCCTGTCTTCTAATTCTGATGTTCTGTCCTCGCATTGGTCATTACTGATGCCCATTCTTTTGATAGCATTTTCAATCTCCTGAATTTCTATTTGGAGCATCGTGTGGACTCTAATTCTTTCTGTGCTGGTCATTCATATTTTGCATCATTTTGTCTAGCTCTTTGAGCATTTTTTTGGCTTAGCTTCTCATGTTTCCATGTGTTTGTTTTTTGCTGAAGCATACAGGTTTGTTATAGTAGTTAATTTCCAATATGGAGATTTCTTTAGTTAAGGTCTACTTTATAGTGCTATCCTCTGGTTATAGCTAATTTTTAGATTTTGCCTCTGTCCCAGGATCCAACCACCTTCATTTACTTTGGTTGCAACATATTAGCCCATATGCAGTTGTCCAGGAATGGACCCCTGTATTATTAGTGATCCAGAAAGTTACATGTCAAGAAAATCAATTAATAACATTAGCTATGTTACCTTGTCTGTAGTATTAAAATCAGCATTAATTATAGCATCAGATACAAACTAAGTATTGAAAAATCCTATGGGCCAATAATTTATCTAAAGACCAGTCAGAAAAAAGACGTCTTTACTTACAGTATGACCACTAAGACAAACCAACTATTCGTACAATCTTGCCAGTTTAAACCACTGGTAGTCCATGCATAACTGCCCTAGTTGCCGGCCTAAATGATTTGGATTAGTGTCTTAACTAACCAGATTAATAAAAAGTCTGCAAATGAGCCAAATCTAGTTAGTTGCTTGAATTCAAATAATTACCACTCAAATATAAATATTAAGTTATACTATTCATACCAATAGAAATTATTGCAATAATGAAAAAGCATATCTAAAGGAAATATATTTATATTCAAAAACAGTTTACCATTAATTAATTCTCTAAATTTTAAGCTAGAAATCTTGTGAGTAACCCATTGCTGGTAAATACAATATGCATTTTCAACTGCTGTTCTGGAAATTAACCATATTACAATATTTATACCATATTAATGTTTTCCTTAAGGAATTGTAATATCTGACATCTGGTATATGAAATCAATGACTTTCTTTGTAATCTTTGTTGGAATCAAAGACTCTGAGAAGCAGTATTAGTTGCCCAATGCAAGACTCATGCATGTACCACTGGTAGTTTAGGGAAATGGGGATGTTCAAATTCAAATTAGATCTGCCTGGTAGTGAGACATACTAATTACAGCCCTGTCGTAAATATGTTAACCTAGTATTGTTCTGCAGTAACTATCTATTCATTGGAAAATGTTTACCTCAACTAATGATGGAGCAGTATTCAACAATGATGCTGTAAAATTAAATAAGTGACTAGAGATTTATTAACCTTGTTAGTTTTGCTAGTAAGGTTAGAGGGATGGGAAACAAAACAATGAAAAACAGAAAATTTGAGAAATTAACCAAGGAGACATGAGTAGGAAGAGAAAAAAAATGAGATAGATCTTTCCTTGAGGCATAAAAAATTAATAATACAGAACAGTCACAGGGTAGAATGGATAAGAAAAATAGAAAGCAAAATGCAGATAGTAAAGAAGAAAAAGAAAAATTGAAAGATTTTCCCCTTTTAGATACTAAAAGAGAAAAAGGAAAAAATGGAAGAAACAAAAAATCCTAAAATAACTTGATGAAGGAAAGAAAAGAAAAAAAAAAAGCATAAAAGCATTGAGCCAAAGAAAAAATTCCCATGTTTTTGAAAAGTAGTTTCTTTCCAAGATCTGTAGTCTTGAAATTCAACTTTTCACAATTTTGTCCACCTACATTTAGAGCTTATGAATTCTGAGAAACCCTCATTGCATCAGAAGACTCTCTGTTCATTAAAATCAGACTGAGGCTACAATTCAAGGCAAGATGTGTCCTTGGTCCCACTGGTATATTGGAAACAACCTGTCCTCTGGTTTCTGCTGGACATTGATCACAAGGTTGGAGTTTGAGTGAACTTTTTGACCTAATGTTGATTTTTATGGGGTCTGGTTGTTCCCTTTCCTCCCAGGGCAATGCCCTTATTCAGAATAAGTTTGGTTAGTTAATCCTTGCCTCTGGTGCCCCATGCCAAGGGAAATTAGAATGGATCACCTACTTGAGTTGGTAGATGGTCTTTCTGCACCATCCTGCATGGGCCTCCTTACTTGCACTGAGTGAAGGTCATCACTTGTGTGGTCTGAGCATGCTTGCCCATATCATGGAAAGAACACCACA
Organism: Dasyprocta punctata; assembly: GCA_004363535.1. Taxonomy (NCBI): domain Eukaryota; kingdom Metazoa; phylum Chordata; class Mammalia; order Rodentia; family Dasyproctidae; genus Dasyprocta; species Dasyprocta punctata. The sequence goes on from RJWM01000716.1 coordinate 32,471, forward strand.
AGACCAGCACAGCTTTGTTTGCTTCTGTCATGAGAGGGTCACCATTCATCTGGGGTGGGCCTCCTCTCTCACATCAGGGTGAGGCAGAGCATTTCCTGAGAGAGTCTGCTTTCATGCATCAAGGATGGGGCACTGGTCCTGCACGGACCTCCTTGTTCACCTCGGGGGAGGGTGACTGTCCATCTGGAGAGGGCCTGCTTGCTCATGTCAGAAGACTATTGTCACTCTCCTAGTGTGGACCTGCTTCCTCACTGGAATGTTTGCTGGTTTGGTTATATTTTTAGTGATGATGTATTTAGATGCCTGTGGAATGATACAATGGATGTGTTGTTTTCATAAAGATAAAATTTTAAAACTAAAAGTTTTTGAAATTTTTAGAAGAAAAATGCATGGAAGAGAAAAGCTGGTCAGAGTAGAAAAGATGATTCTATTTAGACCAAGATAGCCGCTTCAGTCTAAAATTCTCAAAAACAATACAGCTTTTCTGTCCTTCAGTGTTATTCCTTTTCTAATATTGTTTCTCTTTTATTCTCACTGAATATTCTAAGTTTGCAAACACCTGACAATCGTCAGTGCTCACTTTTCCTTTTTTAAAAATGTCTGAAAATAGACCGGGGTGGTAATGCATGTCTGAAATCTCAGAACTTGGGAGGCTGAGGCAGGAGAATTGTTGTGAGTTCGAGGTCACCCTGGGCTATATAGTGAATTCAAAGGCATCCTGGACTACTTAGACTATGAAGCAAGGTCCTATCTCAAAAATAAATTAAAATAATAATCCTGATAATTAGAAAAAATAACTCCTTTCTTTGCATCATCCTTTTGGTTGCTTCCCTCAGTTGTTCCACTCAATTAATTCTGTTTTTTTTTCCAATTTAACATTATTTTCATTTAAATTTTTTCCACAACTTAGTTCAAAAAAGACTGAAACATATGAGAATAATGAAGTTCAAAATTACAAACTCTCTAGTGCTGATGCTATAGCTACTGGGATCCTGAATCAGAAAATTTTCTGTTCAATGAAATTTAATGAAACAGATGTCTTGTGGCAGAGGATCATTTCAAGTCCTAGAAAATCTAATATTTAGGAAGTCTTTTTAAAAATCTTTTATTAGTACATATTTGCAGTAAGTAATTATCACATTCCTTGAGGAGCTTGTACATGTATGTAACAAATGGTAAGTCATTTTATTTCCCTTCCCTCCTCCCTCCTTCCTTTTCTACATCTTGTTCCCATTTGCAAAAGATCTATCTTCTTGTTTTCTCTCAAGTATTTTTTCATTTTACTTCTTAATTATGTATAATTTGGGCTTCTTGTGTAAGAGAAGCTATGTGATATTTAAGACTGTGTGTTTGATTTATTTATTTTCAATTCATTTATTTTCCTTCAAATGACACAAATTTATTCTTTTTGACCGATTAGTACTCCACTGTGTATAAATACCATGTTTTTACCTATTCCTCTCTTGATGAAAATAGAGGTTACTTCTCAGATTTAGCTACTGTGAGTTCTGTTGATATAAACAGGAGTATGTATGTATCATTGCAATATGAAGTCTTTAAATATTTTGAGAAGATACTTAAAAAGGAAATACTGAGTCAAATAGAATTTCTGATCTTAATATTTTAAGGAAAATCCATACTGATTTTCATAGTGGCTACACTAATCTGAATTCCCACCAACAATGCAGAAGGGTTTCTATTACCCCATAACTTCAAATATTTTCTTTCTTGATGATAGCCATTTTTTCTGTAATAAGATAGAATCACAGTGCTCTTTAGAATTTTATTTTTTTATGGCTGAAAATGTTCAAAGTTTTCATATATTTGTTGGCTATTTGCACTTCTTCCTCTGAGAAGTGTCTATTCATTTCAGTTGCCCCTATTTGATTAGATCATTTGTTTTGGGAGTCTGGTTTTTCTAAGTTCCTTATATATTCTAGATGTTATTCATATGTCAGAGGAGTAGCTTAAAAATTCTTTCCTATTCTGTAGGTTATCTCTTCATGCAATTGTTTGTTTTCTTTGCTGTGCAAAGTTTATATAATCTCATTTGTTTATTCTTGATGTTATTTCTTGTGCAATTGAAATTTCACTTTGAAAGTTTTTACCTCTATCCATGTCTTTAAAAATTTTACTTATTTTATCTTCCAACAGATTGAATGTTTCTATTTTAACCTTTAGGTTATTGATCTACCTTAATTTTATTTTGGTTCATAATGATAAATGTGAGACTAGATTCTCTCTTCTGTATATGTGAAACCACTTTTCCCAGTACTGTGTGCTAGAGAGAATACCTTTTCTTGAATTTTTGTCCTCTTTGTGAAAGATCAGCAAGCTAAAGTTCCCTAGGATTGTTTCTAAATCCTCTGTTCATCCCATTGGTTCACATGTGTGTTTTCTTCACTACCATGGTTTTTTTTTTTAATCAGCAAAACATTGTAATATAAATTTCAGGATTGTGATGCCTCCTGCTTTGCCCAGGATTGCTTCTGGTTCCATATAAATTTTTGAATTGTTTTCTGTAGTTCTGAGAGGAATGCTATTGGTATTTTGATTGGTGTTACATAAAATCTATATGATGGCCAGTTTTACTTGCTGGTTCTGCCAACAGCAGCAGATATTGTTCTATTTTCTGATGTTCTCTTTAGTTTCTTTTTTTCATTGTAAAGGTTTTTCACTTCCTTGATTATGTTAATGCCTAAGAAGCTTCTGTAATGCTAATGGGTTTACTTTCATAACTGATATTTTGTTTTCTCTGAGAGGTTTTTTTCATTTTGTTTTGTTTTTGGTACTGGGAATCAAACTTAGGACGTTGCATTTGCCAGGCAGGTGCTTATGCTGCTGTCCTGTGTCCCTTGTGTGTGAGAGGCTTTTAGAATCTGTCCATGTTATGAGCATCTGGCATTTTTGACTATGATGTGTCATAGAGAAGTTCTTATCTAGTTATGACTGTTTGGGGTTCTGCTGGTGTGTTTACATGTATGTTGAAACTTTCCCCCATAGTTCAAATGGTTTCTGCTATGATTCTGGTAACCCATTATGTTTTATTCCATTCTTGCTGTCCTTTTCTCTAACACTAATTCCTTTAGACAAATCTTCAGATCATCTAGTAGCTGTTAGATCAATCTTCATTTCTCTCTTGTTGCTTTTAAGATATCTTTCAGTATATAGTCTCAATCAGCAAATCTGTATTCTAAATCTAATGTTCTCTCCTCACATTTTTACTTCTGCTCACATATTTAATTGAATTCTATATCTATGGAATTTCTCTTTAGCACCTGTTCATGTACTTTAACTCTTTGATAAATTCATCATTTGTCTTGAATCATTTTGGTTAACTCTGCTAATTTTTCACTTGAGTCTTCTTTAAATTCATAAATCTGTCTATTGGTTCACTTATTTGTTTATATTATCTTTTTTCATTATCCAACCTTTTTGTTTCCTTTTTGATCATTTCAAGTAATTCTGGGTTCTGCATCTACCTTCCTCCCTGTTGGTGTACTATGGGGCTGCTCTGAACAGTGGGGAGATTTGTAAGCTGTTCTGTATCTACCTAGATCTAGAACAAGACTTGAACCTAGACCTACATCTAGATATAGTCCTAGACCTAGACCTAGACCTATATTTCTAGGTCAGTATCTAGATCAATATTGCTATCTCTACCTCTGTCTCTACTCTGTCTCTATCTCTTTCTATTAGTCTAACAACAAATATGCATATTGGGTGTGTGTGTGTGTGTGTGTGTGTGTGTGTGTGTGTGTGTGTGCTGAGTGTTGAAGTTCAAATAGAATGGAAAAGCTCTGTGGCTAGCATGGAGATCCCTTAAGGTAAGTCTGCTTTTCAGTAATGTGATCTTGGATTTCTTTGTCTTGGTATTACATGCCTCCTCAATTTATTATGATTGGAACCAGATAGTATAATTACAACACAAGGATTCCTGAAGGTTCTAACATTGTCAACAGATCCAATAGTACTTTAGTCATATATATTAAGAATGGTTTTACCATTTTATTAATACCCCATACAGATGTAACTGTACTACTTTCAACAATAGATTAGGATGTGTAGAGTGATGGAGGAAAAAATGAAAAGAAATAAGATGGCGATCAGTCAGTGAAGAGAGAGGTAGAAAAGAGAAATATCAGTAGGTAAAAAAAAAAAGTAGTCCATACTCTAATAGTGTCATATTTATAACTGAAAAAGAGGGACTAGAGTTGAAGCAGTTTGAGGGGAGGTTTGTGTGAGTGGGAAGAGGGATTTTATAGGAGGGAGACAGAGAGATTGAATGCACCTTTGAAATAGTTGAACCTGTTAATATGTCCATAGTTAATGTTTGGATCCTCTATGCCTACTGTTGGTAAGGCTTACACTGATATGCCCTTGAAAGTTACAATTTACATAAGAGTACAGGCTAATTATTATTTTTTTCATAATATATGTATATGTACATATATACCCCAGGTAAAAGTTATGAAGGAGAGGGCAGATAAGGGAATAGCAGAGGAAGAGAGAAGAAAAGAGAAATGAGAGAACAGAAAGGAAAAAGGACAAGAAAAGAAAGGACAAGGAGGGAGAGAAAAGAAAGAGGAAATAATAATAACATAATAAAAAATAATGCCCAAAACTGAGGTTTCCTCCTAGTTCATTTTACAGAAGAGTTTGTGCTGAGTTGCAGGTGGGAGCTGGTCATCCCTGCACTTGTGGTCTGCTTAACTGTCCGGCTGCGAGCAAGCGGACTGCAGTCCTGCTGCTGTGGTTACCTGCAGGCATTGGTCTCTGTTTCAAGATCTGATTACCCCAGTTAATTTTGGGAGCGGTGGATGTGATGTAGCTTGCTCAGCTCAGGTTCTCTGGTATATTTCTGCCAGTGATCTATCATTCATGCTCTCTTAATGCAGGGCAAACCCAGGGTAGCCTTCATGGTCTCCTTCCATAAGTCTTTTGCTTACTACAATGCTGGAAACCCTCTGACCAGGACACGGCTCTCAATCCTTCCATTTGCATCCCTATGCAGGTACTGCCTCCCTCACTTTTACCCCTCGTCATGAAAACCAAAGGAAATTAGCAACAACGACGAAAAAACACAATAAAAAAAGAAAGCCAAAGTAAATTAATCTAAATTTAGTGACATTTGATAAAATTTTTATACATTTTTGAAAGCACTTATTGTATTTCTTCATGACTTCATGTTTCCACTAATTTGAGATGCTTCCTGATTTGAGGTGGTACACCTGATCTGATCCAAAAGGGATATGATTTAATAATGGGTAATGGTGAATCACCCTGTATCTCTTAACCCCGGTTCATACTCCCTCTCTTCCTCTATTCAAGAGAGATTTAACTTTGCTGATAGATATAGTGGTCGTTTGCAGTTAAGAAAAAATCAGAAAAAAAGATATTAAGACATGAGGAAAAGAAGAGGACTGGAATTGGTTTAAAACTAAGGCAATATATAAAAGGAACAGGGGATTGAAAGAAAAGTATAGACTGAAAATAGTTTTTAATTACTCATATTGGTTGTATCTTTTATATGACTGTTGCTGAGAAGGATACATGGGGGTACGAAGTTGTACAATTACTCTACATCTATTGCTTCTTTTTAGCTTTGGAAAATCATTTTAAAACATATGCAAGTCCAAATCTACTTTCCAAAATTCTTTTGTATTTCTGTTTTTAATGAAATGCAAATTTTGCATTAAAGTAATTCCAGTAAGAAATATGTAATATGCTTTAAAATTTATCTCATATTTTTGAAGTTAACAAAGACTTTATTTGCTTCTATGTTTTTGTTTTGTGAAGTTTTTGAATATAGTTTGACCTGAAACAAAAGTACATATAAAAGAAATGTCCTATACGTTATGTCCTTGTCTTTTCTCACTTTGAAATGCAACAGTTTCAATAAATTTAGAAATGAAGAAATGTATGTACACACAAGATGAGAATAAAAATAATTTTTATATAAAATTGGTTTATGAACGGATATATTAATAAAACGTTTTAGTGACTTACACTCAATAGTTATTTCCACAAGCTATAAAAAGGCTTAAGTAGACGAAAATTGCAAAAGTGACCTCGTTCCTTTTATAATATGCCCAAATCTAAGTGGTAGTATGATTAAACCTGTGTGACTTCACCAATGGCAGATCGATGTGCACATGGTAGAGAAAATGTCTAAGAAGTGAAGGGAACTAAAAGAGTAACAAATGTGATGCAATTCGGTCAGGCGAGTGTTTTCTGAAACATTGCCCAGTGATTTATCTCCTTTACATTTGCCTCTATAGATGTAGCACAAATATCACTGCTCTCTTCTACTCATGCAGCATACATTAATAATTAAGTTTGCAATTATCATAACTTGAGATATAGTCTACATATTGCACAACTTAGTATTTTCAATTAAACTGAATTTCTAATTCTTCTCTAGAAAAATACTATGAGAAAATTATTTCTGTAAAAGATACTATATTTGCTATCATGTCTCAAACTGCAAGTTTCACCTCTAGGACCCCGTGAATACAGCCCTGCAGTTACTTTTCATCTCTATGTCTTTCCACATCTCTCAAAGGAGAATTGTCTAAACAATCCCTTCTCACTTTAAGCACTTACTGCTGTATGCCATGCAGGCAAAGATCTAGTTTTCTTAGCAGCTAGGACACAACCAGAAGAGTTCAAGTAGTTTTTATCATGCCAACAACAAAACAAAATACTATGGTTTCGTTGCCACACTTTTAAAATGACAACCTGTTCTTGAGAATGTGAATTGATGATGTCAGTCTAAAGATGAAGAGAAACCAGTGGGATTCTCTGACATTAATTGACTCATCGAGTAGATTAGCATCATAATTTTGTTATGGACACTTTGGGAGAATGCCAGAATAACCACAAAAGACAGGGTGCCTAAGGCAGGATATGACAAAGGAAAGAAACTACTTTAATTGTGACAAGATCAGCAGGTGCCAAGAAAGAAAACCAAATTATTCCTAACATAAGCAAGATATAGTAGAAATAAATGAGCCATAAGTAAATAAGAGGTACTTGGAGTAAATTGCTTAAAGACCTTAAAGCCATCATTACCAGCCCAACACAATACAGAAAAAGCAGTTTTGTAATAAATCTCTACATTAATTTTATTGCAAGTCAATTGTAAATCTTATGTTAAGTTCCTTAGGATGAAAGTCTTGTTTGGAAAGTATTTCTATTCATCATCTTTCATACTAGTACAAAGGAGTAATTTTGATAAATAGAAATTAAGAAAAGAAAATGGGAGAGCATGCTTTTCAAATGATCATGGACTTGTCAGAATTATTTATAAGAATAGCGAAAAGTGTTATTGGTAAATAACAAAAGCCTTTTTAAACCCCTTAAATTTGTTCCTCTATTTTTCTATTTTTGCTGTCAGTATTTCCATGTTACCTGTACACTATTATGGATTCTTTCGCCCATTGTAGCTGTCCACACTCTCCCTGTGTGACTGTCTTCCTCCTTTGATTTTGTATGGTTTTGCTCAAATAGTTTCATGTTATATCTCCGTGCCCCAAAAGGCATTTGGTTATGCTGGAAAGGGGTTCAGAGGAGAGTTCTAGGCTGCAGCTATATATTCAGGAGGAAAAAGTAACGAGAACAAGACCCAAAGCTGCAACCGCATATGTGAGAAGATAATAAAAGAAGCACAGTGCCCAGGAAAGCAACAAAGGCTGATAAGCAGTGTGATAAATTCTAATGGGCTGAGTGGAGAAAGACTAAGAATTTGTCACAAATTTGACAGCTATTTAGTTCCGCTAATACAAGTTTCCATTTTGCAGCTTCACCATTTTCTAAGATTTAGGCAAAATGTCAACATTCCCCTGAAATCTTTCCTATAGCCATAATAATATTTATTTCAGTTCAGTGTTTTACAAATACAGGGAGAGAGAAAGAGAGAGAGAGAGAGAGAGAGAGAGAGAGAGAGAGAGAGATTTCCAGAAATTCAGTGGCTTCTGCACTTTTGCTTTAACTAGTGATATTGTTCTTAAATCATAGCAAATGTCTGACCCATTTTAGTCACATAGTAAACAAAATTTTAATTGAAAGGAGAAACAGAGGACAATAGAGAAGAAGAAATGGAAAGGAGAATGAGGGAGAGGGAGGCAGGGAGATAAAAGAGTTTCTAGTCTATAATGTTTTTCCACAGACCATTAATTTTCACTAGGCTATTGCTAAGTGACTGATTAATATATAGAATTAATTTGAGTAAGACAATAAAGCTTAATAATGGTTTGTCATGTTATATTTTCACCCAAGAATAGATGACTTTTAATATGGATATTTTTAGAGATAATTTTTCAACATTAAAGGCTAAATTCACGATCTTGTAGCGTTTTAATGACACAGAAAGATAGAAAGTCTTGGGAGGGGGTCTGGTCAGATGTTCTTTATAAAGACGCCCACTTCACTTTTTGTAAGTACAGTGTTGTATCTTCATGGAAAATATGATGTTGTATTTTCTAATCTCCTTTCAGAAAGCAGTTTGTTTCACTAAAATAGAGATGAAAGCATAAAATAAGAGGGGAGATTATTAGGTATTGTGAATTAAACAAAGCTGAATTGAGTACTTCTTAAGCTAATTTTAAAGACCAAAATAAAGTATTCTGACTTTTGAAACTCAGTTCAAAGGAGGTCAATTCTGACCAAAATCACTTGTATGCATCTCGTATTATTGTTCTAGTATTTTAAAAAATAAATTTAGATGTCAGCAGTCACTGTTTGAAAAATTCCATTCCTTTTCTGAAAGACAGGAATTTGAACATAAAATGATGTTTTTCTCACCACAAACCATATTGTCAGAAAGCCTCATATCACTGTAGTGCATCTAGCTGGGGGGAAAAATATTTTCATATATTTTCACTCTGAAATATAGGTGATCATTAGTATAGCACTATAAAAGAGTTAACTTAGCCTAAAATTAATCTATATTCATCAAGGTTTTCTCTATTATTTGTTTCTATACATAGAATCCATCGCCCAAGAAAAGACACCTACTATCCATAAAACGTTCTGGTGGAAGTTGTACAATTGTCATTGTAGGAAAATAAATAATACAAATAGGATAAAGGCAGAAAAGTTGGAAAACTTATGATGTTTTGAGAACTTGACTTAGTTATGCTATATCATGGTGCACTGAAGGGAAAAAAATAGTGTAAGATGAAACATAGATTGAGTCATATTAAAGCTCTCTTCTGCTCTTTCCTGTATTGTAAATACGATGACATAAACCAAGCATTTCAGGTTAGTCTTATCTCCTTTAACAATACTACCTTATGGCCATTATGCAATCATCTCTGTTGAGACTAGAAAACAGACTGTGACCATTGATGATATTAATTAACAAAATTCTCTGTATATATTTGTGTTTGTCAAACTCATCGTATGAAATAGTAGTCATTATTTTTTCCTTTAATTCACAGCTTGAAATATCTTGGCCTTGGAAAGACAACTGATGGCAATAAACCTTTAGAATAAGAAGGTATGGACTAAAATGGAAAAGGAAAGATAGGACTGTATAGCAATATAATTTGAGGAGATATAAAGTATGACAAAGGGAATGAAATTTAGGAAATGAATATTTATGACTTATCTCCATTCAAGCAATATTTGACAAAGCCGTGTACTATTAATCATCTAGATTTTTGCAGTAGAAATGTTGACATTTTTCAAAAAGTCTATTTTTTCCATCATGCTTCAAGAACAAGGATCTTTAAGTTTTTGTGGTCCACACATTCTACAGAAGAATAAGAATGGTATGACAAAGACAGTGAACTATGTGGACCGCTAAGGTCACAAGTTTCCACTTCGTAAAATACAAATAAAATGTTTTATAACAAATTTCAGGTAATAAGAGCATAGCGATACAAAGCAAACTATGAACATAAATTAATTCATGAAACGTGACAATTGAAAACCATGACTAATTCAAAGCTTATTTATCCAATGATAGAAAAGTATGGTACTGAAAATTCAATTGCTCAAGTGAGCATAAATGTGCAGTACTACTAAATAATGCGTGACCACAGGACTGCTAAAAGAAGACAAAAATTAGTTTTCAGAAAATCCTTGTGACTTCTTGACTGTCGATAATCATATTTTTGTAATCCCTATAAAGCAGAGAGTATCCTTTAGCCATAAATAATTATATTATAATAATACTGACAGTGTTCACCATCAAGAATTCTACATAATATCTCATTTATTCACAATAACATCTCTAAGAAATTGTGGGAAAAGTTATGTCTTAAATTAACCTTGCCTCTTGTAACTCCAGGGACTTGGAGCTCTGCTAGGCCACATGACTGTTCTGGAGGAAGTCTTGCTAAAGCATAGTGTAAAAGGAAATGAAAACAGGACCTTAGTCCTAGTGGAATGCAGCTGGGACCACATGAGATGTTTTGCTAAGATATGACCAAAAGAACGTAAACATGAATGCCACACATAGCTAAAGAGAGTTAAACAATTAAATTCTCACTTATCTGTGACTTAACCCTCTGGTTTCCCACTTCTGTTTTTTGTAAAGAAAATACTTTACTTTTGGAACTGGGAATCCAACTTAGGACCTTGTGTTTCCAAGCAGGTGCTTATGCCCCTGAGCTGTATTCCCAGCTCTAGACTTTAATAAATAGCCAGAGAAAACTCAGATGAAGGCTTCTGCTCTAGAGGCTGTGCCCCCCAATCACATGACTTTGTCTCTTGCTATTTTTCATATGCTGTACCTCTTAGAAACCAGCAAAAAATGGGTACAAGTTTCTTCCCATTTTGCAGAAAATGAAACAAAAGGTATGAAAATAAATACGTGTTTCTGAGTCATATGTGTTCAAAATGAAAATATCATTTATGGCAACTTTTCCACTTCACCAGTGCTATATTTTTGCAATTTGTATCTACCTGAACTAAGACATTTTTGTTGTTGTTGTTGTTTCTTTATCAATTGGTTTATACATCAGTTGAGAATGATCAGGAGGATTCTTGCAGCTCCAGACCCTGTTTTGGGAAACCCTGTTTTAAATCTCATCTGTACTCCATCCATGGATAGCTAATAAACAATATTCAGTGACTCTGCATTTTTGCCAGCGTTCCTTCTGTCACCACGGAGGGAATCCTCATTGAGCTATGCCTGTCAAATAATCATAGTTGCTTCATTTGTCCTGAAATACAGTACATACAAATTCTTGGTGTTATGTATGAAACTTTCAAATGAGTAGAATTTTCACATTTTCACATTTCTGTACTGGAAAATACTTTAATCACCATTTTACTGTTATTTCTTCAACTTCCTGCAGCTGATATGGTAGAACCTAGCCAGGGGAATAAATGGAGGCATTTTTATATCTGCATGATAATTACTTTTGTAATTTCCAGTAGGAAACAGAAAAGCTATTTATTGGTCTCTAGAATTTAAACATTTAAAAGGAATCTATTGCTATATTTATCATCCTTTACAGGAAATGGAAAGCTCTTTAAGACAGACAATGTACTGATAGGTTCATAAAAGACACTGCAAATTTAATAAGCTACGCTATATTCTGCCGATTCCTATTTACTATTCATGAAAATGGGAATTGGTTGGCTTTTCCTTTTACATTCTGTAACTGGAATTTCAAGAGAATGAAGAAAAAGCAATATAAGCTTCATGTTTTAAGAAATTATAACTTTTAAGTAGTTTTTCAACCTCTTTTTAGCGCAACCTTCATACAAATCAACTATTCTAGATGTTTAGGAAAATGACCATGTTTGTTATTGACTTAAAGAATTGTGTATAGTATGTATAACTATCATTGTACAATGATGAAAATAATAGCTGTACTTTGAATACATAAATATACATGATTATATTTGGCTTTACATATCCTTAATCTTAATAGAAAATATATGAAAAATGTGTGAAAATATATGAAAATTTGTGTGTGTGGAATCTTTTGTCTCCAACGAAGGGAAAAACCAGTCCATTTACACATACTGATTTTTTTTTTTCACCTCATGGATTTTGATCAGTCAACATTTTCAGCTTTCTGGTTTTCTGTCAACTTTGGGACTAAGAAATTCTATCAATTTGTAGAGAAAAATCTGAACACAGTATGGCAGTAAACTATTGCTGCCAATGCATAGTCCTTTTCTAAATATTTTATCAAACAGCAATTTATTTCCTGCTAAATGTTTCTTTGGGCATACATTGTGATGATTTTTAACAAGGCTATCCCACATCATAACTGAAACTCCTTCTTTCTCTCATTCATATCATATATTCTTTATTATTTATGCATGAAACTCTCACAGAGACTTTTGATAAAACATTTTCTTTAAGTTTACTTTCTTAGATTTTTCTTTTCAAAAATTCAAAATTATTAGAACAATGTTAATATTTTTAATTAAAAATATTATTAATTAAAAAATAAATTAGTTGTCACTTCAAATTGATTGATTAACTTATTAATGTTGATAATCATGAAGTGCAACTTTAAAAATTTGTAAAGCTATCTGTCAGTCATGTTCATTATGATTTCTGGGTTATAAATTGCTTTATTTTCTGGACTTTTAATGCTACAATAATTCTTAACTCTTAAATTTTATACTTTATTATAGTTTGAGCATGCGTTCTGATGTAAAAATCTGAAAATAAATGACGATTACACCCGTCAACATGACCAAAATGATACTAATAGGTGTGTATATTTAGATACTTTTGAATATATGATATATATAAGCACAATTTTAATGGAAAGAAGGAATGCAATTCAAGATCCTTTTACATATAGAAACGAAGTTCAGTGGGATGGACACAATTACTTGATGATTTTTTTTTAATTTTAATGTATGATACATGTCTGAATCCACAGCACATGTTCTGAAAATTTGCTCTCTCCTGGTGGAACCAAAAAGGCGCTGTGTAATTACCACAATTATCACCTCTTTAAGCTAATTATTTCTATTTTGTTTATGAAGTACTATTATTCACTGGACTACTTTAGGAAAACAGGTCTTTTGCAAATAGATTTAAAAACTGCAGCAGGTCCTGTTCTAAGTCAAAGGTGCTATTCAGTGGGCAGCAAAAAAGTGAAGGATTTTTATTGGACACTTCAGTGTGTTTTGTGATTTTATTTCCATTTAGGAAGATTACTTCATTTTGAGTGGGTTGCCGTTGTGACATCATTTAAGCATTGAGCCCAAGAGAATACTTTCAAGAGCAGAAACCAGTAAACAGAAGCTCATAAAGTCATAGAATTTGAGACCTACATAAAAAGTTTCAGGTCATTTACTCAAAAATTAGGAATACTTTTAAAAATTTTCAAAGCTATAGCCATGCAGCCTACAAAAATGTCCACCCCAGTATTTTAACTCAAGTTTTCTGATCCTCAATGTTCATTCGACAGCAAAATAAGTCTTATTAGAAATGCTTTGTTCATGAAATAATGAGATTCAAAGATGAAAATAAATGTTAAACTAGCAATCCTCAGCTTCGATGAGACAGCACCCATGGGGAAAAATAGGATAGATTCTGCATGTCTATAAACGCTACAGCTCTCTGTAGTTATCATCAGTGGCTGTATTCAAACTAGATGAGTTAAAGTTAGATAAGACTTAGCTTGGAGACATGCATTTTAGATGCAAGCTTCCTTTATAAAATGAGTGGGTAGTAGGAAGAGTTTTCTAGGAGGCAACAGTGACATCAACTTGTTAGGTGATAGGTAATCACGCTTTCTAATAACATGAACTTATTATCTCCTGCAACAAAGGTGCACACACACTGTTTAGGCCACCTTTTCAAAGCCTCAGCATTTCATACCCCAAGATAAATATGTCATCTCTCTGACCAAAATGCTGCAAGGATCAATGATAAATCAATAATAATGAAGATCAATGTAAAGTATTTCCCGTACTATAAAAAAATGTGCTTTTCAGATAAGGAGCCATTATGAGAGAGGTTGAATCTGCCCTCCACACATTACTCCCTAAGAAAGGGTAGCAGTCATTCAGTTACTTCCATTTTGAATAACCCCTTTTGCCTTCTTTCATGATGGAGAATTGATAAAGGAAACCTTAACATGTATCAAAAGAGAACAAAATATCAGTGCAATAAAGAAAACAAAACTTGTATCACAGCAACAGTAGCATATTTTCTCTTATTTCATTGATAATCATAGTCAGCTTTTGGACACATACTGTTGTACCCTTGAGCATCTCTCCTATGGGATAGGGCCTCTGTGTTAGTCTATTTACAGTTGTACCAGAATATCTGAGACTGGGTAATTTACAATGAACAGAAATTTATTTTGACTCATGGATCTGGCGGATAGGAAGGTTCATCTGGAGAGATATTTTATGTTCCATCATTCTATGGCAGTAGGCAAAAAGCAAGCAAGAATAAGAGCAGAGAGCAAGGGAATGCCAAACTCACTCTTATAACAAACTTCTCTTGATAAAGCAAACCTATTCCAATGATAACCACATGAATCCATTGGTAAGGGCTGAGCCCTTAGGGCCTATTCACCTCTGAACAGGCCCTTCCTCCTGACACTTGCCTGGAAAAAGAAAATGGAAAGACAAGGGGCCCAGAGCAAGAGCTGTCTTTTCAGACATTCTACTCTAGTTTTAACTGACCCTTTCCTAAGGTAAAAATGAAATTCAGACAAGAAGGTGAAATCCCTATAATTTAATCACCTGCTATTAGTCCTTACCTCCCAATACCATTGCGTTCAGGTTGAAGTTCTCAACTCAGGAAATTTGGGGAATGCATTCAAAGTATAACAGCATCTTAAGGATATTGAAATCCTTCCCAAAAGTGATACCCAACAATTTTTGCTGCTTCTTCAGAATTTCTTCTGGCTGATAGGAGGTGTGAATTTTCTTCCTTGTAGAGTTTGTCATCACTCTTGAATAAGTGACAAAATCTCAGAGCTGAGTGAAGACAGGAGGTTGAGTTCAAATTACTGTCTCTCTCACTCGCTCACTCGCTCTCACTCTCGCTCTCTTTCTTTGTCTCTCTTTTGAGATCTGATAATATTGAGGAAATCCCATTCTTCATTCTTTTTTTATTATAATGTAAAGCGATACTGCATTGAAGAAAATAGGTGGAAATCTTTTAATATTCTCACAGACAGAATTTACATTGCTACAGAAATGATGTACTTCACAATGCTTCTTTAGTTTCTGTTTTATTTGTATAGGGATAAAATAATTTCAAGAGGGCCGGGAGTTTGGCTCAGTGCCTTAAGCGCCTGCCCTGGCAGGTGCGAGGTTGTGAGTTCAATCCCCGGTGCCGAAAAAAAAAAAAAAAAATTCAAAAGTGTTACTGTGATAATTACATGAACATCTAGAAAACAAAGCAAGAGTCTAAGTTACCTCAAAGGAGAACAAGGATTTTATATTGAATTTGCACAAAGAAATCTCCCTTGTTAGCTAAGATTAACACATGATTTTCAAACTAAGGAAGAGAAGAAAATCTCAACAAAATAAAAATAGAAGTCATTTGGTTCTGAAGATGAGTTTTCTAAAAATGGGTAACTGATGTGTTCCAGTCCTTCAAAATGTTCTCAAAGGGACCAAAGGATTGGCGGTAGTAGAGCAATGCTTGGTGAAGCTGAGGTCCTTTAGCCCTAGAATGTGGTGTGCAAGTTATGAAATCTCTTTTTCCAAAGGGCTTGTAAAGCAGCTTGGGTAAATATGGCAGTGCTTTGCAAAGAAACAGACTCTAGTTAGAAAACGTTTCTTCCCTAATGTATAGCTAGGGTTATTCTAAAAACCTGGAAACTGGCCGGGGTAAGGATAGGACTCTAAGTAACATAACGTTTGGCAGATATGATGGATAATAAAAGTTGTTTTGCTGTGAATAAGGAAATTCGATATAAAATTATTATTTTTTGACAGTGATAATTTCCACATTTTATATGCATTCATATATACAGATGTATGTAGATTTGTTGCTCACAATCAGTTCATGACACATATTATGATGTACCTATTTCAAAACAGTGGTAATTGGCTCGAAGAAGATGGTAAAACACTCAAATTAGGGCCTCTAATTCTTAGTCACTGTACTTTCCCTTGAAACATACTAACTAGCTCTTTCATTTGTGTTTCATTTTCCATCTTGATGAATGTGTAACCTAGGGCAAACTGAAATTACTTTCAGTTTTTAGAATAGTGAACATTGAGGAAGATTTGACAAAGGTGCACCTATATTTCCTGATAATTCTGGGGTCTACACATGCTTACGGTTAGCTCTAGCTCTGAGTTTCTACTTCTGATCCCATGGTTCCTCTTGTCTGTCAGTTAAATCTGGTTGTGTCTCATTGATCTGACAAGGAATGGTCATTTCTATATATAGCAGGCTTCCTAAATATTTCAGGTAATTGAAATTTCATAATCAGATGACAGATACTAATTATTAGTCACTTTTCATTGGCAATTCTTAATGATCATTTTCTTATGTAGAATTAAGGCTCCATGCTTAAGAAACTAAACCCTTTTTCTGTCTTCTTCATCACTCAATGTCTCTTCTACTATGTAACTCAATATATCCAACTCTTTATCTTATTGTCTTTTAAAAATTTGTGACAATAAAGCATTACCTACTTTCTCTTCTAATCAATTATTTTACTAAGCAAAACTAATTAGCTCTTTCATTGGTGTTTGTTCCTTCCATGACCAAAGTTGGAAAAACTCCATCCAGTTCATACCTACCTATCTTCTGTGATTCAACTATGCAAAATGTAGAGAACTGCAACCAGGTGATGTGGTGCACACCTGTAATTCCAGCTGTTCAGGTGACTGAGGCAAAAGAATTGCAAGTTCAAGTCAGGTTTGGGCAACTAAGGGAGCAGAGATCTTAAAATAAAATACAAAGCTTGGATGTAGAGCACTTGCCTAAGATTTGCAGAGACATCGGTTCAATCTTTAGCACCTCCAAAAAGAAAAACATGCACAAATGACCTAGCTACTGAAGATGCTTTTACTGTTCGGCAAAGACATTTACTTATCGTTAACAACAGAGTGCTTTTAGATGAATCAGTAATTAAAAACAAGCTGCAAATTTTCTTTTTCTTTTCTTTCTGTTTTGACTTCACTTCCATGTCTAATATTTGAGACTACTATATTCACTGAATGATTATTTTGTTTCTCTTTTCACAGTTTCAAATAACGCATTACTATTGATGTTCCTAGCTAAGATTTCTATAGTGTTTCTGGATTGCTCTATGTCTTACTATCTAAATTTGCCATTTGGGAGGTTGTTTTCTAACTTTTCTTTAACTCCCTGGAATGCAACCATCTTCATTTTTGATTGTTTTTCTTTCTCAAGTAGACTAGCATTGTCTAGGGAACCTCACAACAGCAAATCTGATCAGTATTAGCACACACACACACACAAAACAACAACAAAACAGATGGTCCAACTGGGCTATTTAATATGATCTGTGACTCACTGAAAGTGTAAAAATACACTTTTTTGAGAAATATTTGACAATTGTGTTAGTATTTAAATTCATGCAACCTTTAAAGCAGCAGTTCCCCTTTTAGGATAGAGCCTACGTGTGCATATGTACAATTATGCAAAGATAAATTTAGTGATACAGATTATTAAGAATTAGTTAAAATCATGAGATCCTGGCTATAAGTTAAATATCTATAGTGGAACATATGACCCTTGACATACAGTGTATCCACAGAATATTACCCAGTTGCATTTTAAAAAAATAAATCTTGATCAAATTCCTTCAATAGGTCTTTTTTAAGCTTATAAAATTATTTTTAAATTGGAGCAATTGTGATTTACAATTAATTTATCAACATCAAAGTAGGCATCAATATCTCAGAATAACAAATTAAGCGTTAATGTCAGGCAGTAAGAAGAACATCCAATATATGGGGCAAAAAACAAAAAGAACAAGTGTAAATCCTTTTCATTTCATAGTAGAGTATTTCTTATGAACACACATCTAAAATTTATCTGCATCTTCAGGAAATGGACCTTTGTTAGCACAGTAGGATAGGGCTCAGAAAATTTATCACTCTATTAAGTATATTAGATAGTATGATTTTCACAAAACAAAGTGAAGATTTCTTTGTGTGTGTACCTGCATGTGCCTGTGTGTGTGTTTTATTGCCTTATAAACATTAACCAAATTTTATTTCAGTGATTATTTCCTTCTTCCACAGTTTATAAAAATGTTATGTTATAAATTTTCTTTTCTGTGAGTCTACTTTGTCGTGCTGCTTGTTCCTACATCAATGAGTTAAATAAAAGAAGTCTCAAGTGAGGGATTAAATCTGTGACTGGCAACTATGATCCACAATTGCTGCAAACTATTTTCTTTAAGCTGAGCTTCGAAGGATTCAAATCAACTTCCATTTTGAAAGAAACATACAATTGCAGGCACAACTTGCATATCTTCCTGCTAGAGGATGGGATGTTCAGATGCAGATAAACATCAGAACAAACTTAGAAACAGTATGTAATAATCTGAAATATTGTATGAAAATTTCAGTGGAAGATAAAGTTGTAAAATTCCTCTCAATCTTCATGTCCTAAGAAAGCCAAGATGCGTATTATTTCACAACATAGGATTTCAAACAGGATATTATCGTTTAAACCTGGGGAAATATGTATAGGAAGAAACTCAGAAAATGTACAATAAATTTCATATCATCACATACGCATATCTAATCCTAGAAGATATTTCCTAAATTACTACAGGAGTTATCTATGGGATCAGAGTTTAAATGAGATTTTTTTTTTACTTTTTCTATTTTACTTTTCTATAAGATATAAATTATTTAGAGGGTTGCAGAAATTGTTATTTAACAGTGGGGAGAAGTATGTAATAATTTATGAAAACAGTGCAGTATATATTAGCAGGAGAAGTCTGTCCATCCATCCCTCTCTGCCTATTAATCATTAGTCTCTATTTCCTACATAGGAGAGAAAAAATATTTTTCTTTTTAAATGTAATAGCACAGCATATTCTTAGTGAGGAGTATTTAATTTCAGTAAGAAAACTCATGAGTACTGTGCCTTTAAAGCTCACTAACAAACAAATAATTACATGTGTTAATAATTACATATGTCAATTTGCATGTAAAATTTTTAACAATATTGATCTCTCTTAGAATTATTCTTGAACTATTAAAATAGATGAAAACATGCCGAATACTATGGAATTTATTTGTAACTTAGAAATCAAGTTTAATTTTTTGTTTGGATTATAAATTAGAGATCAATATATCTTTGAGTATTACTAGCTTTCTGATCCAAATAAGACTCAGTCACTAAAACAAAATCCTGACTCTCAGTTGGAGTTATTTTTGCTTGTCACCACATCTTGTTGATATAATTACATGGTAATATATTTTTATTGCTCTTCAAATGTTAAAGATGTGAAGGCAGTGTGATTAGCCTCAAAATCTTGGGTTAAATGGTAAATTAGAATCATTATGCCAGTCATTATAGACAGGAATTCACTTAAGCATTTTCAGGAGACTTGTGTCTGCCTTACGCTGAGGTTATCTTCTCTGAATTGTCACACTGGTTTTTAAGAGGAGTTGAAATCTGCAATCAAACATTTTGTTATTCAAGAAAGTGACAAAATTATTTTTAGCAAGTAAGTACAAAATAGCCTCTTTTTTTTTTTTTGTCTGATTTTGTAGAAATTTTTTGAGGGTAGGAAAAATGAAACCTGACATATGTAGTTAAACCAGAGGTAAGTATTTACATGTGTTCCTTGAATTAGTCTCACATTCATGATGGATAAACACTACACATACCAAGAAATTATGAGTGAATTTTTGTGAGCAGAAGCAGTGATTTTTATTTTATAAATTTTTTTGTGTAAAGAATCAAACTCAGAACCTCATACTTGCCAGGCAGGCATAGCGCCACTGAGCTAAATCCATGGCCTACTAGTGATTTTTAAATAATAATTATTAGAATACTTTATTCCAGAATACATTAGTGCAAATAAGTGGTCACTGTGTGGGAATTTTGGAGTAAAGTCTTAAAAAAAAAAGCCCTAGAGTTACTGCCTTAATGAAATGATAAAGAGATTCCAGGAATAGTCCTTGAATATTGTCTATCTTTCCATATGTTCTTTGTATTGTCTTTTTGGAACCAGAATTCACTGCACAGACCATATTGCCTCCTGACAAGCAGACAAATGACTTACATAGCCAAACATTATTCTTAAGCATTTAAAAATCCTGAAAAAACATACATTTTTTCCTGAATCATAGACTTTTTTGTTTTACTGGGTTTTTTTTGGGGGGGGGTGTTGGTCTTTTTTGAGATAGTTTTGCTATGTAGTTCAGACTGGCCTTGAACTCACTTTGTAGCTCAGGATAGTCTCAGACTCACAGGGGACCTCCTGCCTCAGCCTCTGGAGTACTGAGAATATGGGTGTGTGTCACAACATCTAGCCTGGAAGTTCTTTTGGCTCATCTTGAAAATTGATTCAAAACTTGAAAACAGTGACACTGCTTTTTACTCTAGAATAAGAACTTTCCTAGTTGTAGTTGCAAAAGTATTTTTATGAGTTGATTTGTGTACTCCTCAAAAAGGATATGTGGAATTCCTAAACCCTAGTACCTTACAATCTAAACTTATTTAGAGAAACATCCTTGCATATATAATAAACTTAAAAGATGTATTGGAGAAGAGTTACCCAATAACCCAACATAGTTGGTGTTCTTGAATTTTTGTTGTTATTTTTTTTTTTTTTTTTTTTTGAGATAAGGTCTCTCTATGCAGTTTGGGAAGGCCTTGTACTCAGTTTGTAGCCCAAACTGACCTTGAACTCACAACAATCCTCCTGTCTCAGCCTTCTGATTGCTGGGATTACAGGTGTGCACCACCATACCCAGCTTCATAGTTGGTGTTCTTGTAAGACTGTCACAGGTAGAGAAGATGCCATGTTATGGTGAAGGTAGAGATTGGAGTTATCTAACTCCCAGTTGACAACAGCAAAGATGGCTATGAAAGCAGAAGAAACTAAAAAATGGTAAATGAGGTTCCCTTCATCGGTTTCAGAGACAGCATGGCCCTGCTAACACCTTGATTTCAGACTTCTAACCTCCAGTACTGAGAGGCAATGAATTTCTTTTATTTTACACCCTCAAGTTTATGATAGTTTGATATAGCACATGTAGAAGACTAATACAAATTTATAATATAAATAAGCATTAGTTATTATGGCACAAAATTTAATTGATTATTCCCTTTTGAGTAAGGTCTAGATATACTACAAATTCAAACTAACTTTACTAATGAAATAATATCTCTTACAAAAATGTAACTATTATCTATTAACCCTATTATCTATTCCCTCATTTTACTCTCCTCTCTGCCACTGTCTTCAGTGTACCACCATAAATAAGACCCCTGCCACTGTCCTCATGAAAATTATACTCTACATCTCTATCTCCTCATTGAGAGATGGAGGGGCAAAAGTTATTCCTTCCGCATCCAAATTCTTTCATAATCATTAATCTTAAGAACACGGACTTATGTAATAATTTGCTTGAGAAAATTTTCTGACTGCTACCAACTCTTGTAACCCACTTGGTCAATGTACCATTAGGATTCACCCCTCAAAGAGTGAAAAGAAAAATGATACATAAGTAACCCAGGTCCTTTGTCCCAGGCATTTTTACACTGTCACCTTTTTGGAATGAGCCTCAATTTCTCTAGCACAATAACCTGCACAAAAACACACCTGGATTATTTTCCTTCCTTTAGCTCTTTTCTTTCTGATTTTTCTTGATGTAATAGTTAAAATAAGTTACTTGAATGCACATCCTTAGCTCAGGATATGATTCAGAAAATACCTGGAGAAGAAATGTAATAAAATAATTTCAAAAGGAAAAAATGAATTTTTGCACAGGTTTTCAAATCATAACAAATGACATTAACTTAACAAGAACATTTAGTGGAAAATGATGATGGGGCAGTTGCGTGCCATGAGCTACACCCACAAACCCAAAACAAACACTTAAAGGAAAATAAAAGTAAAAGTAAATAAATGTAAAAGCTTTTATATTTGCTTTTCAAACTCAGTGAAAAATACTTCTTTATTTTATTTGTATTTTATTTTAAAACACCATTTTAAAGATTACTATTTTAACTGCAGTAAAGTCCTTCCTCTCTCTCTCAAGGTCACACAAGCAACCTGCAGTGAGTGTCCTTGCCCAGTGGTGCAAGGTATTTCTGCCCATGTTTCAGCGTCAATGCAACTTTGTCCCATCACTCCTCGACTAGGTTAAATGCCCAATTATGTGCTCTTCTAGCACTCAGTAGCCTCCCTACACACAGCATTTATCATAATTGTAATTTAATATGGATGTGATTTTTTAGTTAATGTCTGCTTCCCCACTCGACTTCAAGATCCAACTTACTCACAGTTGGACCCCTATGTCTATGGTTATTAAGTCTAACTCTCTCTTTAATGAGAGCTGGCTATTGGAACTAATCACATGCCCTGTCCAACATCATTAACCTCTGTTCGATATCATCTTCTCTTCTCTATGAAATCATCAAAGTGTCCTCAATGCAAGGAAATCATATACAAGCCATTCTTGCAGCTCTTTCTCATAGTGAGACTCTGAGTTGAAAAAGTACTGAATAATCTTGTCCAAATATTCCTGATATAATAATTGTTTTTATAGAACCATTAAGGGTGGTATACTACTGTAGATAAGGGCAAAATTTCCTGAATAAAAGTCTCAGCTACAGAATTTATGAGTGCTGTGACTTTCAATAAGTCACTAAACCACTCTCTGCTCACTTTCTTCATTTCTAAAGTTAACTTTATTGTGTTGCTAATTTTAGACACAAGAAATACATTAAAAAATCAGACAGATGACTAACTACGGAAATTACTGAACAAATGTTAATTATTATTATTAATACAAGTTAAATAACTCTTATGTAAATAGACAGAACTTTGATTTAATAATCAACAATACCTTTACTTTGGATATATAATTACCATTCAGATATTCTGACACGGATATGTAAGGCACTGTAAAGAGTATTCAAAATTTAATTTAAAGATGTCACAGTTTTTACATTTCAAGAATTGAGTAGAGCACAGTTGAGCTCATTGTGAACACAAGGCATTTCCTGGGCTCTGACACAGGGACATTTTATTAAAAGAAGCAGGGACCTTTATTTATTGCTCATTTCTCTTCATGGTTCACAGCTTGTAATGATTTGAACCAACAAAGTATCTATTATCAGTGTGTATGCATAAGCATATAGTAAGTATGAAAGATATATATGCTAGTATTAAAATCTCCCTTTTCTTTCTTGCTCATAATTGATGCACTCTTTCTGAAGAGGAGCTTGCGGTGTTCTGAACAAAGATCACAATATAAAAATAAATTATAGTATGTATCCCTGGTGTCTCACTCATAAATTATTTCTCTCTAGTGATGCTCTTTTATATTCAGTAGTAGATTTAAAATTTCCTTCCTGGATATTATTCATGGAGGATATTGTAGGGAAGAGGCTTGTTTTTTATAGCTCATCTGCTAGCATGATCCAGACTGCAGGTGAGGGAGGAGAGGAAAAAAAGCAAGAATCCCTTCTTCTTTTCTCCCTAACTTACTATTACTTGCTACTTCTTTTTGACATGATTTCTATAAACATTATCAATAAGCAATCCAAGAATCAACAAAAAAAGGGAAGTTATATAATGGAAAAAGAGTCAAAGAGGCTATCAGAATGTTGCGATTCCAGTCCCTTTAATCGGAAGGGATCCAATTATGCTGAAAGACTGCATGTTTCACTTTTAATTCAGAAGCAATTTTTTCGAAAATGGCTGTACCAAAAAAAAAAAAAGATGATTGTCCCTTTTAATCATCCAGAGAACTTGAAAAAACACCCATACCAGAAATATTCATACCTTTATTACTTGTCTTAATTCATTTTATCTCTCATTTCTATATATGATTGCAATGCATGACAATTACACTTGTCATAAAGAATGGTTACAAGTGCATACCAAAACTCAAGCATCTTTACTATCTTTCCTCCCCGCCTTTCCCTTTGCCTCTTTTCCCAGGTCCCTTGGTATCCAACAAGTCTACATTCCCATCATAATTCTAACTCTAATCTTGAAAATCCAAAGTTGAGCACTAGAACCACAGTTATGTCATGAAATCCATCAACAAATTTTTCCATAGAGTCACAGAACAATGTCAGTTGTGGAGATGCTGAGGCCTTTATAGAGACTTCACAGAGATGCTAAGGAAGTGGAGGTGTTCCTAGGGTTGTAGGGCTACAGTATAGGTATAAAACAAGCCTGGCCTAACAGAAGTGTCCTGCAGTTGAAGTAAAAGACAGATATGAAGCTAGAAAGAAGAGGTGATCAGGATTAGAAATTAAGTTGGTGCCTCACTTTAGAAAAGTCAAATGAGGAAGGCAGACCAAAGTATGAAACTAAAACTCAAAGTTTTATCATAAGCCCTAAACCGAGAATCATAGATGGAAACTGGGAAAATAATGGAACTGGCGGAAAAAAAATAAACTTGACTAATCTAAGCATAGTGTTTTCTGACTCAGCTAAAAACACTGTGAAATAGAAACTGTTGTGCTGAAATACTCATTCTCAGGGTTTGAGAGGAATAAAATTTAAAGGGAAATGAAGCCTAAAGGATGATATCCTCAAATCTGTAAGTTTGCAGCCAAAATACCCACTTTACTGATTACAATTTAGCCTATGTACACTAACTGACAAAATATGTTATTAATGGAATAGACTACTCAGTGACCATGATTTACTTGATCAATTTGAAAGCCTATTTGGCAACTTTTCTTACAATGTCAGTGATTAAGTAGGTTCATGAGGAACACACAAGACACCACTTAAGAATTGGCAAGTGAAAAATAGGATATTTGTTCTTTGCTATTGTCAACATCAGTAGAACATAAAAAAATTATAATTTGAGATTGTAAATAATAGCTGCTTTGAACTACAGAAAGTTGCCAATTGTATTAAAATCATTATACCTACATAGAAGTGCATAAAAAGTGATGATGTAAAGGAACCGAAAATATTTAACAAGAAATAATCACTTATATATTTTTTATGATTCTTATTGTTAAATGAAGTTAACAAGAATAGAGCAATAGAGATTTCAACCAGAGGAGATCAGCAGCTGGCAGGAGCACCAGTTACCCCTCCCCCAACCTAGAGGACCTCAGAGGGCAGGTGAGCATGCTGGTGAGTCCCCCCTGCCACAGAGGAACTCAAAGAGTTGGCAGGAGTTTCTGCAAACCCTATCCCTACCCAAGGACCTCAGCGGGCAGCAAGGGCATAGGTGAGTCCTTTCCCCACCTGGAGGACCTTGGCAGGCCAGCAGGACTGCAGGTGAGCCCTTCTTCCCCACGGAGGACCTGGGGTGGACTGGCAAGAGCATCAGTGAGGCATCCCATCACCCAGAGGAACCTGGCTAAGCCTATAAGACCCCCAGTGACATAATAGGGTCCTGGCTGGGGCACACATCATGGACAGGTGGATCTGGGGGCCTGGAACATTCTAAAACTACAATAACAAAATGAGCAAAGGGTTGGTTCGTATCAATGCTACTATGCTAGTCAGCCCAGGAAGAATCCACGATTCATGCAACTGGCCCTGCAGGAGGAATTCAGGTGACTGGTGCCTCTCTCACACTGAGGGACCTGGCAACTAGGTGAATGTCAGTCATGCAGTAGGACTCTGAGACACAAAAGACAGACAGTTGAGACTAGCAGGATTGAAAAGACTGAAATATTAACCAAAAGATAAAAATGACAAAACAAAAAAGCAAAATACAATATCAAATCCCTAGCCCATCTGGAACAAGTACAAGAGAAAACAATATAGAAAATGTTGGAACTCAAATACTTGGAACTTATGAAAAGATAAGAAGTGAACTAAAGAAACATTCATGAGGCTATAGAGAAAATCAGATCAGAAATATTCTCTCAGGTCAAAAAACAAATGACAATCTTAATGAAGAAATTGCTCAACATAACTTGAGAAGACAAAGATTAAAAAAAGTACAGGAGCATAGGAAAAGAATGGAAACCTTGAATGAACAATATAGGAAACAAATTGAATGCATGAAACAGACTCAGAGATATCAAGGAAATTAAAAATTTCACTGAAAGCTGGCATAAATGATGAAATGAGACTGAAGATAGACATTTAGACCTTGTAGACAGGATCATGGCTAGTGGTCATGAAAGAAAAGAACTCTTAAAAATGGCAAAGGACCATGAAAGAATAATTCAACAGCTCTAAGATGATGCAAAGAAAAACAATATAAAAGAGATAGGTATCAATGAAAATGCAGGAGTCAATGCAAACAACATTAAAAAAACTATTTGCAGAAAATTCCCAAGCATGGGAAAACAATCTGATATACAGATAAGTGAGGCACATAGAACTCCAATCAGCCATAGCCAAAATAAATCTATGCCCAGACATACAATCAAGATTACCAAAATTTGGCATAGAAGCAGAATATTAAGAGTTGGCAGAGAAAAGAAACAGATCACCTATAAAGGAAAGTCCATCAGAATCACAGCCAACTTCTCAACACAAACTCTCCAGTCAAAAACAGCTGGGAGTGAAGTATTTCAAGATGTGAAGGAAAACAACTTTCAACAGACTGATGCATCCTGCAAGTTAAATTTCAAAATTAATGAAGAAATAATATACTTCCATGACAAAGAACAACTGAAGAAATTCATGTCCTCCAAATGAACCCTAGAAAGAGTACTGAAAGATATTCTAAATAGAGGTAGAAATGACCACACTTCTGAGAACAATAGCAGAAAGAAACCACCAGGCAGGGCAAACAATCAACCAAAGGGGAAAAACAGTGAACCAACAACAGGAAAATAACATGACAAAGGTAGGCCAATACATATTAGCTATAATCATCAATATAAATGGCCTCAATTCACCAACCAAATAAACAGATTGGCAGAATGGATCAAGAAACAAGATCCAGAAATATGCTGTATACAAGAAACACATTTAAGTCAAAAAGAAATTCAAAGACTGAAAGTCAAAGGATGGAAAACAATCTTCTATGAAACAGGAACTCGGAAAAAAGCAGGAATAGCTCTTCTGCTCAATGACAAAGTGAACTTCAAACCAAGAATGATCAAAAAGAAAAGAAGGTCACTACATATTTTTAGGGGAAAAATTCAAGAGAAAAAGCTTACAATCATAAATATACATGCACCAAATATAGGAGCACCCAATACATGAATAGTCAAATACAACATAACACAATTATAATGGGGGATCATAATACCCCATTGTCACAAACAGATAGAACAACTTGACAAAAAGTAAGCAAAGAAATGACAGAACTAAATCAAACCTGTGAACAAATGGGCTCAATAGACATTTACAGAGTGTTCTGCCCAACGTTAGGATACACATTCTTCTCAGCTGCACAAGGGACATTGTCTAAAATAGACTATATACTAGCCTATAGAACATGCTTAAGTAAATGCAAAGGAGTTGAAATTATTCCATTCATATTATCTGATCATAGTGCACTGATATTGGAAATTAATGGCAAAAGAAACTGCAAAATTGCATAAACACATGAAAATTAAATAACACTCTCTTGAACAACAAATGGGTCACAGATGAAATTAAAGAAGAAATTAAACAATATCTACAATTAAATGAAAATGCAGATACAACATATCAGAACCTGTGGGATGCAATTAAAACAGTCCTAAGAGAGAAATGTATAGCAATGAATTCTCACATCAGGAAAACAGAACAAGCACAAATAGCTTAATGCTGCACCTCAAGCTTCTAGTAAAAGAAGAGCAAGTCAAGACTAGTGCTCATAGAAAGGAGGAAATTATAAAGATCAGAGCAGAAGTTAATGCAAATGAGACAAAGAAAACAATACAAAGAATTAATGAATTGAAGAGTTGGTTATTTGAATGCAACTTGAGATCATACTCATAAGTGAAATAAATCAGACTCACGTGTGTAAATATCATATTGTCTCCTTAGTGTAAAAACTGAAAGAGTAAGTGAGATTCAAAATGTACAATAGGTATGGTGAAATGGAAAAGGAAATAAACTTCTCAAAAGGAAAGAGCAACTGAAATAGGGGAAAGGAGAAAAGAAAGAAAGAAAAAAATTATATATATATATATATATATATATATATATATACACATACACACAGAAGATAGATAACTGTACTACTAATTTTTGTTAGTTCATCAAAAAGAACAGTGTGTGCTTTTATTGTTTGATTGCTGGATCATTTTTTCATGCCTGTATCTTGCAATCTGGACAACTACTTTGACCATAGCAATATGCAATATATTAGCAATTGTTAATCTCTCATTACCTTGTTTTGAAATTCTGTATCATCATTTTTATTCATCTTTGTTTTTAAAATAATAAAAGAATAGAGCAATGCAATAAAAAATAGAGCAAGAGATGGACTCAGCACTCCGTTTGGCTTCCCAAGCCTTCCACTCCCTAGCAGGTAAGAAGAGAACAAATCATAGGGGTGGACCAGTTAACTGGGGCAGAGATTTTCATTTGTGCCATACAAGGAAGCAGAAAAGATACTGCAGCAGAGGCGAATCAGGCAGTTCTCTCCAAAGCTGTCCCTCCCCTGGACAGCAGTGAGTTCTGTGCCATGGGATATCCTGCCCACTGCCTGCCCTTTGGTGACTGCCTAGCACCAAATCTACCTAGCAAACCAAAAGCTGGTGAGTACTTCAAGTACATGCAGCACTAAGTTTGAGGACTACTTCGTTACTCTCTATCAAGCATGAAAAGAGATGAGCAGAGTTCGAGACCTGAACAGGAAAGGTGGAGCCAAAAGAGGGTTTGTGGTGCTGCCACCTGCAGTGGTATAGAAAGAACAGATATAAGGCCCAGAAGGGACTGCTGAGGAAGGAAGAAGGTGGAGATCCAGAAGTCCCCTTCGGAGATCAGCAGAAGACTGGGTATTTGAGCAGTACTCCCTTGGATGCAATTGAAAATCTCCAGTCATAAGACACAGGCAAAAAACTTCCGGCTACCCATGCCCACAGGAGGACACTTGAAACCAAGCTAAATACTTCTGACAGAGAGAACAAGGTAGGTTCAGTGGTCTCCCTGCTACCCCAAGTCAGTTTCTCTATTGATAAATATAAGGGGAAGAACATCCTGGTTAAATTCTGAAAGAAGAATAAATAAGGCTAAGAGAACTACTTACTTTTGTGTTAATGTATATGCAAGTGTTCTTTCTTTCTCTCATTTTCTTTTCTCCTTTCCTCTGAGAGAGATAGATAGATAGATAATATAGACTGATAGATGGCTGTATTCTAGGCTCTAAAGAAAGCTAAATTAGAAAGTCAAAAGTGGCAGGCAGGATGAAACATAAAAATGAAACTCAAACTATTATCAGATATCAGATATATATCTGGATGTATCAGAGATATTATACATATGGAAAAGAGAATAAGAATTAATCAGTGATTTAGCCTAGATAGTACTATCTTTCATGGGCACAGCAGATTACTCCACACCAAATATTGTTCTTACAGAATTCAAATAAGCTTTCTATCAACATATTATTTGGTTCCCACCTTTTCACAACTTCCTTCAACATCCAGGTGTACTTTGCTTTATCAATCCTTTTCTTCCCACTGCAAATAACTTCTCAAGTCTCCTTTCCACTAAGCCTGCAGTCCAGGAATAAAACTAATTTCAGCAAAGTCTCATTTCTTCTTTTTCTTTCATTTGTTGCTTTTCATTTTATTTCCTCTCTTTCTTCCTGAACTTTTATTTTGCTTTATTCTCCCTTTTTCTTTCCTTCCTTTCCCATTACTGGTTAATGTAGTAGATCATGTATTTAGTGATATCATAAAAAACAAGACACCACAGAGATTGGATCTAACAGCTATCAGATGATTTAAAAACCATTCTGAGAATTATAGAATTTAAGGAAACATTAAAAGATGATGTATTTATAATTGATATCTATTCTTCTTGGAGTTTTCCCTTAAAAAGAATGCAGTGACTTTATTTCTTAACTGTTTTGGCTTGAAATTCACATTGTCTGTAAATAGAATAGCTACTCCTGCTTTTTCCCAAGTTACTGTTGCATAAAATACTGTTTTTCATTCTTTGACTTTTGGTCTATCAATTTCCTTTCAAATTATATTTGTTTCTTGTATGAAGCATTTTGTTGAATCTTGTTTGTAGATCTATTCTGCCTATTTCTTTTGATTGGTGAATTGAGACCATTTGCATTGATGGTTATAACTGACATGTATTGGCTTATCTTGATCATATTATTTGCTGCTATTGCTTCCTAATTCTTTTGTTTAATTTTTTGTCCTAACTGATATATTCTATCTATTGGTATTCTTGGATTTGTGCACAGTGTTATCTCTCTCTAGAATATCTTTTGGAATATATTGTAGAACTTGTTTGCTGGTTTGGTGGCCATAAATTTCTACACTTGTTTTTTGTCATGGAAGAATCTTATTTCTCTTTTCTTCTCTCTCTCTCTCTCTCTGTCTCTCTCTCTGTCTCTCTGTCTCTCTCTCTGTCTCTCTGTTTCTCTCTGTCTCTGTCTTTGTTTCTCTCTGTCTCTGTCTTTGTTTCTCTCTGTCTCTCTGTCTCTCTCTCTCTCTCTCTCGGTTTTTTTTTTTTTTTTTTTTTTTTTTTGTACTGGGGAAAGAACGCAGAACCTTTCAGTTGCTGCTGAGCTATATCCCCAGCCATGGAAGTATCTTGTTTCTTCATTAATTCTGAGAGACAGCTTTACAGGGTGCATCTGTCTGGATTGGAAGTTATTTTCTTTCAGGACTTGCAATACTTCACTCCAAGCTCTCCTTGATTTAAGGGTTTGTGTTGAAAATCTGCTATAATTCTGATGGGCTTTCCTTTATAAGTGATTTGTTTCATTTCTCTAACAGTTTTTAATATTCTGTTTTTGTGATGAATTTCAGCATTTTGATTTTTATATGCCTTAGTGTAAATTTATTTTGGTCATGCCTAATTGGCATTCTATATGTCTTACTTATCAGTATGTCAAATTCTTTTTTTCCACTTGGAAAGTTTTCTTCCATTACTTCTGTGAGTAGGTTTTTTGTATCATTTGTGTTGCCACCTACATTTCATTAACTCGAATCTACTTTATGTTATTTTTCTTTGCATCATCTTGCAGCTGTTGGATTGCTTTTTCATGGTCCCCTGTTATTTTTAAGAGATCTTTCTTCTCATGGTCACTAGCCACAACCATGTCTTTCAGGTCTGAAAATATGTCTTTACTTTTGTTAAGGCAATTTTACAAACATTGAATGGACTTTTTGATTTCCTGGATATCTCCGTGAATTTGTTTTAAGGATTCCATTTCTTTCCTATGTTGAGCATTCATGGTTTCTATCATTTTCCTATGCTCCTCTTTTTTTTTTTTTTTTTTTTTTTTTTTTTTTTTTTTTTTTTTTTTTTTTTTTTTTTTTTTTTTTTTTTTTTTTTTTTTTTTTTTTTTTTTTTTTTTTTTTTTTTTTTTTTTTTTTTTTTTTGCTACATCTACTCTAGACTCCTGAGTAAATCCTTTATTATGGTCATCATCTCTTTCTATTTTTTTTTACCTGAGAGATTATTTCTGACTGATTTCCTTTATAGACTCGTGTACCATTATCTAGAATGTATAAATATTTGAAAAAAATCAGTCTCAAAATTAAGACTCAATCCAAAAATGGGTATCTGAGATGAATAGACACTTCTCAGAAGTAGAAATGGTAAATAAATATATGAAAAAATGTTCAGCATCACAGGTCATTAGGGAAATGCAAATGAAAACATGGTGAGATTTCACCTCCCTCCAGAAAGAATAGCCATTATCATGAAAACAGCTAATAACAAATGCTGGTGGGGCTGTGGGGAAAAAGGAACACTTTTCCACTGCTGGTGGGAATGTAGTCTGTTGCAAGCACTGTGGAAGCAGTATAGAGATTCCTAAAAAATCTAGGATTAGAGGTTCTGTTTGTCCTGGCTATTTCTTTCTGGTAATCCTCCTGGAAGAATTAAAAGCATCATACTACAGTGAAATATATGTATCTATGTTTGTATCTCCACAGTGTTTTGTTTCTAGAAGCACAACTCAAAATAGCAAAATCATGCAAGCACTATATCAATGATTTATGCACCAAAGCTGAAAATGTTAGGAGAAATGTTAGGAAAATAACACTATTAGGGTGTATTAAGTCCATAATCAAGAATTGGAGGTGAGTTTTCTCAAAGTATAGGGGACAATTTATAAAACTTAGAAAATAAGTTTTTTCTTCTGCTTCCACCTCAAAATTCCAAAATTGTCTGAGAATATAAGGATTTGTAGTACTTCAGAATTGAAATGACAAAATTATCTACTGTAAGATAAATCAGTGCAGAGATGGGTAATTGTTAAAATATAGTCAATGTATATCAGCAGACCAAATAACTGTCCTTTGAAATAATTTATAATGCAGTAAAAAAATTGGCACATTTTCTTCAATATAAATGGAAACAAGGTGCAAAAAAATTATGAATAAAAAGAAGCAAATGGGATGAACTTTTTATACCTATGACAGAGATTATGGCTTGTGACAAAGAAAACATAACACTATTGGTAACACTGTCTTTTTAAACTTAAATAAAATGATTTAAAACATATGCTACAGATGTTAGGCAGGGAGGCTCCAACCAGAAGACAACTAGCCCACCTTTCTGGTGAGTGTGCACAACCGGTGTGGACTCCAGGAAGAGAAAGAGATGTGCCTCCTGAGAACCTGTCATGTTAGGCAGGAAGGTTCCAACCAGAAGACAACTAGCCTGCCTTCCTGGTGAGTGTGAATGACTGGCACAGACTCCAGGAAGAGAAGGATCTGTGCCTCCCATACGCCTACCAGCATGTGGGCTAAGAATCAAGGGCATCCCACCCACCCGCGTAAGCAACCTGCTGGTTCAGAAGACTGGCTATGTTGATACCAACTAAGGTACATAAAGCAACTAAATGCTTGTATTGTTCAATTGATTTTGCAGGCCTGGAGTCAGCAGTCTGAGCATCTCTTGGGAAGATGACAGTATGCAATGTAGCAAATACGGGGGATTCTCTTCTGTCTTGTCTTTGAGGACCAATATTGTTCTCATTGTTTTGCTTTATTTCGATTATTTTTTTTTTGCTTTATTTCATATTCTGTTTTTATTGGTTTTATTGTGTTTTGTTTTTGGTTGGATTTTACTATACCTGATGGAATGGTCAACTATTCTGAAAATAACAATATATATTACAGTAGCTATTGTTTTCCTAGTTTCTTTCTTTGAAGGTTTGTACCCATTCTACTGCTTTGTTTTGATTGACTTTTTTCTGTTCTGTTTTGTCGAATTTTACTATCTTTAAAATAAAAAAATTAAAAAAATAAAATATATGCTACATAAAGACAAAAACAGAGATCATAAAAATTGATCAACAGTGAATAAAAAATGAAGCAATATAGTAGTATTTACCTATAAAATAGTATTAAATAATTCATCTAAGTAAACTACCTAAAATAATAAAATATCAGCACCAAGTGTGTTAGCCAAGAGCTGCAAGGTTTATTGAGCATTAGAAAAACTACTCAGTGAATTTACTGCACTAAATAATTAAAGGAGAAAAAAAAACCAAGAAAACCATAAATTATCACATTTAGGAAAGAAATTCTGATGTGTCTCCTTATAATCAGTAACAAATAAACTTTTCTTCTAATCATATCAATAATCAGCATCATATTAGAATGCCTAGTAAAGCCAAGATGAGAAGTAAAACAAAATAAAATGCATAAATATTAGAAAGAAATAATGATAAATAAATTGTATATATATACTGGAAAGGAAGAAACTGCCATTACTTTCAGAAAACAACATAGATGAAATTTCCTATAGCCTTATTGTGTGCTAGCAATGATAGAATATATAATGGATGATGATAAGATCTGCTTAACAATAACCACAGAACTATAAAATGCATAAAGATAACCCTAATAAAAATAAGCATAAGGCCCATATGAAGAAAACTATAAAATTTTACTGAAGGGCATAAAAGAAGATTTAAATAAAAGGTGAATTAAGCTATATTCTGAATGGAATGCTTTAATATTGTAAAGAAAAGAATACTCCCACAAATTAATTTATAAACACACTGCAATATAATAAAAAATCCTATTTGTATTATTCATGAAACTCTAAGTGTTTCTTATAAATTTAGTGTAGAAGAGGAAATAAGCCATGAGAAGTTTATGTAAGACAAATACAGAAGGAAGAGAGATTTACCTCATATTTCAACTCCTATTATGAAAATCAGATAATTAAGAATTTTTAATATTGGTTTGGAAACAAAAAGGAGTTCATAGACCATGGGACTTTAATACATAGAAAAGTTGTGCTTTAAATTAGTGAAAGACTTTCTTGCAGTAAACAATGTAGATAAATTGTCTATCAATTGGGTACAAAGGAAATTGAATTCTTATCTCCCATAATTTACAAAAATTCAGGTATTTTAATTTCAAAATGCAAGGAAAATATGACTATGTTAGAAGAAATTATAGGTCACTATTGTTGCTTTTTAAAATAGAATCTTTTAAAATATACACATAAAATGTACAACACAAATGCCATGAGTTATAAATCATTAAAGTTAACTGTATTTGAATCATTCTATAATAAAAGTTATTAAACACTCATAAAAGAAGTATTTGTAATGTACAGTGACCATTTATCTGGGGCATTATCTACACCCACAAGTTTTGCACCTGTGAATGTAACATCTATGGATTCAACCAACCTCAGAAGAAAAACATTCAAAAAGAGAAACTATCTGTGTGAAACATGTACAGATTTTCTGCTACTATTTCCTAAACAGTACAGTAAACTACTTACTCACATTTAAAATGTATCAGATTTTATAAGCAGAAAGCTATATATACACATTTTTAAATTACTAGCCCTTTTCCCAGAAGAATTGAAAACATCATACCCCAGTGATATCTGTGCACCCATGTTTATGGCAGCACAATTTGTAATAGCCAGATCTTTGAAACAACCCAAGTGCCCATCAATCAAAGACTGGATAAAAAAAATGTGGTATTTTTATACAATGGAGTACTACTCAGCTATTAAGAAAGATTGCATTGAGACTTTTATAAGTAAATGGTCACGACTTGAGACCATACTCATAAGTGAGATAAATCAAACGCACAGGTGTAAATACTATATTGTGTCCCTAGTGTAAGAAATGGAAAAAGTATATATGATCCAAAATCTATAATAAATACTATGTAAGGGTAAAAAGCAGCTCGAAGAGCAAAAGTAATTGGGAAGGGAAAAGGGGAAAGAGAAAAGGGAAAAGGAAAAGATATAAATCTGTATATATGTATATGTAAGATAACTAAAATGAACACACTGCTGAATGTATTCGTTATTGAGAAAGAACAATTAATACTCATATGATTGGATCAGTTTTACATGTCTATATCTGTTAATGTAAGCAACCATTTTGAAGATAACAATACGCAGTATTGCAACCATTGTCAAGTCTCTATCATCCTGTTTTGTAAACCTGCAATGCTACTGTTGTGCATTTACTCTAGTCGTTTGTTTGTCTCTTTTGCTTGTTGTCTTTGTTATACATGTCTTTTTTTTTCTTTCTTTTCCACTTAAATAAAAAAAAATTTTTAAAAATTACTAGCCTTGTGTGATTGTATATACATACATATAAATATGTATGTATGTATAATATTAATATATTGTGTATTCATCCTATATGTGTGTATACATACATTATGTGTATATTTATGTATATGAGTACATATAAATAAGAATCAAAAGAAGCTCCATAAAATTCTAATGATGAATATAAAATAATACCACAATTTCACAGAAGATAAATTTCTTAGAAATTCATTATATTAAAAAGTAAATTCATAGAATACTGCTGCATAGAACTTTTTAAGCAAAAGTATTTCATATGTATATTAAAATGTATTCATATGTACTTACATTTATGAAGATATTTTGTTGTATAATGCACATGCTTTTGTCACTCTTATAAATTTAGCTTGAAATATATTTATCATCAATTTTTCTCAAGATTTTATTTTTTTCTTTGTTTACTTTTTCACTAACCATCTCTTCTGAACAAAATACATTTTTTCCGACAGGAGTCACCTAACAACTGTTATACATATACTGAAACATTTTTTCTGATTTCTAGTGTTCTCTATATAAGATAAGAGATATATGATATGCATGAAATATTACATATAAATGATATCCTAGCATCAGTATCATCTTGGGAAGCCAAATATTCTTGCAGTTGTATTTCTTTGTACACTGAAACTGAAGAAATGTAATGAATGTTCAGGAAGGAGGATGTGAGTCTTAAACAGGGAAATATTTGGAAATAAATATAATATTTATTGATTTTGATGTTTTAAATCCATTTGTCACTATGAATCTGGAATTTAATAGACTACTGAAATCATGTGTCATTGCAGTGTAATAGAAACATTAAAATGAAAGAATTTACTGCTTTGAAAATTTAGAAAATCACAACAATTTACGATGCACTTTTAAATGTGGATGAAATGTTTATTATGTTCATACAGCAAAAATACTTGGAGTTTGCATGTAAAATTTTCACATAGACTACTTTTGTGTTCTAACCATTTGCTTGATTTATATGTTGCTCATTGAAACAATAGGTCCACTAAACTGAACACAATCACTAAAGATGAACATTCTGTGTGAACATGTAGATGAACTTAGGAAGCAATGTTTGTGTGTTTAATACACACACACACACACATATATATGTAGATAGTGAGCTCATCTAAAATAAATAAATATGGAATGAACATATAACCTTGGGTAGTAGATATTCCTGATATATGTGCAAAAATATGGCATTTAAAATTATGTTAGTGGATAGATCACCAGCTTGGTAAAAAAATCATTACCAAATGATAGGGAAAACAGCAGCAGCTTTGGCAGACAGATGGAGAATGAACTGTTAGGCCTCACCTATCTCCAATTCCTATGATTATATGATTAACTATTAGGGTCCAGAGACAAGCAAGGGAAATGCCAGCTCTTGAAATACCAAGTGTGGGCCAGAAAAGACTGAATAAATACTTCATTGAGACAAATCCAGATTAATAAAATGGACAAAAAAAATGGAGTGTGAGAGAACTGTTTCTCAGGTAATTAATTAGAAATTTCTTGGGTACTAGAGTTGAACGAATAGAAGAAAAATGTTGTTTAGGAAAAATAATTTTGAAATACAAATCAGTAGCTAAAAGCAATTTTAGTGAACAAATATTATTTCCTGTCAGTTATATTTTATTTATGGCTATGCTGAGACAATGTAGACTGAAGCATAATAGAAGAATAAACTGAAAGTCTCTTTCTAAGGGAATTTGTAAACAATGTTATAGAGTCATAGGCTCCACTCTACCCATTGATGAAAATCTGTAGCTGTAATGCTCAAATGAAAGGACAAAAAGAGAGTAAAAGTCAATTGACAGCTTCATCATATGACATGTATTCTATTCAAGATTTTAATACCATGTTGGTGACAAGGAGGTTCTCTCCATCTCATCTTCCTTATGAAAAGCTGCATTGTAATGCTTCTTGCACGCTGAATTTCTTAAAATTACAAACCCCTATGAAATATCCACCCTATGTCAGGCATTGTGCATGGCAATTTGTATTAAAATGTGAATTGTCACATTAGAACAAAGAAATGAAGAAAAATATTGAACTCATTTTATAGATAGAATTACTGATGCTTATACATCTAAAAGAACCTAACTGAGATTTAGATGGTATTGGAGAAACCAAGAAAGGAACCATTTTTATTCTGATGTTATTTGTTCTTTTTATTCATGCTTATTATCTACTGAATTATATTTAAGTGTGTTAGTAGAGGGAGAAAAAGATAGAAATTGAAATAAATGTTTTAATTTAAAGGTCACTAACTTATATACACATTGTTTACAATTGTAAGCAACTTCAAACTTCATATTTTTCTGGTACCATCTTCACAAACGGATTGTAAGAACCCTACTCAGTTGATTCTGTTACAAACGAATGAAGCAGTGCGATGCTTTCTTGCCTTTTGTTTTTGTACTCCACCTCCAAAAAATCTTGGCCTAAGTCAAAGCCACAAATATTTTGTTCTTGTTTTATTATTTTATGTCCCACATTTTGCACTATGATGTACTTCAATTTGTAATCTATTTATGGCAATAGGAGGTAAAGTTTATTTTATTTTTGTATACAGTTATCAGTTATCCCAGAATTGTTTTTCAAAAGAGAATCTTTCCCCTAATGAATTACTTCAGTTACAGTAAAAAATTTCTCAATCAAATCTTCTTTCAGATCTTTGTACTTTTTTATAAAACATTTGCAAACATTCAGGTGGAATGGTTTTTAAAATGGAGATAAGTGACATTCTGATTAACCTCAATGTTGCATCATTTTCTCATTTTCCTTTTAGTTTAGTTCAACTGTATTCAAAATTGGCAGTGTTTCATATGCTTCCAGGGAGCTGTAACAATAAAAGCACACTCCTTTAAAGAAAAAAGATTTAGGTTCAAACTCACACTGTTATTTACTATTTGTTTATAGCTCATATGATATCCTGTAACTTGTTTTTTAGTTATAAAATATAATTGATTCTTATTTACTAATGTTATATAGAAGATTACTTGAAACAACTAATGTGGGAATAAGGGCTACTCAACAAGCATACAATCTCAATTGCACTAGGGGATTTTTATTTAAAAAGGGCCTTGCCATGTTATCTGTATTTTTCACCAAGATTAGGCACCAATTCTCTCACAAGCTCCTTTACCTATTTAGAGAGCAATGGGAATTTGTGATTTTTCTATTTTTAAATTGGTTTTATTTTGCCTTAACCTTATCCAATACAGATGATTAATGTTGCTTAGCAATTCATAAACTCTAATCTGTTGCTTCTGGGCTGAGAAAAAAGACAATGGAAATATCATCAGATATAAGATAATCAGAGAGCCCACATAACTTACAAAATTTACAAGGTGTAAGTATAGGATCATGTCAAAAAAATCAAGAATAGAGTTAGAAGGAAAAAATAAAGATTATACTTATATAAAGAATCCAATAGATTCCAATGTTGATGGTTCTGACCTTGGATTTTCATGTTTGGAACAAAGTTAGACAGCAAGTAGCTGAGATCCAACCTATGGTGGGTGAGTCAGCTGCTCTATAGTCACACGTGCTCTGAGGACAAGATGGGCACGGACTATCACATTGGTGAGGTTTGAAAGTTGAAAATCTCTTGAACCCATGCACATTTGCTCTGACCTCCTTTTTTGTGTGTGTGTGTTATCATAATACACAGAAAGAGGTTATGGTCTCTTTTTAATTTCATGTGGATTTAAAACTATAAAACACCAGGAAGATCAGAATGATGGAAAGTTGTCAAAAAATTTCTTTACAAAGAATCTTAAAGCCAGCAATTGTGAAATCTGAGTTTAATCAATTTATACCAATTTCCTTTTTCAGATAAATAGAGAAGGTTATCAGGATTGCCTAACAGTGAGTGAGATGATTCATAAAATCATAACTATGGGTATTATCATAAATTCTATGAGAGGCAAAATGCTGAATTTCTGTTTGTTTCTCAATGAAATTGTGTTATTCAAGCCCTCTCAAAAGAATGACTTTTAATTAATAATCAATATTCTCAAAGTATGCTCAGACAAAAGTGTTATGATATTAATGTTTCTGGGAGACTGGTAAAATATTTAATGAATCCGTATTTATTTTTAAGATAATAGCAGCATTCTTATGGTTAAGTATAATTCATTGTAATACTCATAAGAAAAAAGTATTGAGAGGAGACATTTGTAGCTATTATTTACAATAAGAGAGTACAGTATTATTTTTATAAAAATTATAAGTCTAAAGTTTCATATGCTGTTGTAAGAAATAATATACAAATCATTCCATCCTATCATAAAAACACTCAGCAGAGAAGAAATGGAAGAATGGCACTGGTAGAATTTAGCATAGCGGCCTAAGCGCCTGCCTGTGAGTTAGATCCCCGATACAAAAAAAAAAAAAAAAAGAAGGAAATGTTCATAATCTGAAAAAAAAAAACCTGAAGCACCAGATGACATCAAACCTAATAGTGAAAGACTGAATTTTTTCTTCCCTTAGATTATGAACAGTACAAAGTGTAGAATTCTCAGTTGTCTTTTCTCAGTAAAATTATAAGTCCTCCTAGTTGTAGTAAGACAATAAATAGAGATAAAATGCATCTGATTTAAAAAAGAATAACACAATATAGGAAACCCTTCAAGAAGGCAAAGGAGGAGGGAGGGAGAGAAACAGAGAAACAGAGACAGAGGAAATGAGACATTCACACAAATAGAAGAGATTTGCAAGATATTAGAGAGTATATAGAAATGAACTGCAACTGTATATTAGCAGCGAACAATTTGTGACAATGAAATAAAGAAAATGATCCCTTTGCAATTGTATAAAAAATCCTTAGGGATAGATTTAAATAGAGAAGTTTAAAATTTATACCCTGAAAACTACAAAACATAGTTGAAAGACACTAAAAAGATCCACAAACCTGGAAAAACACCCTGTGTTAATGTATTAGAAGACAACATTTTTAAGAGTGCAATATTCCTCTAATTTATTTGAGTTCTGTCCAGAAATTGAGAAGTTGATTCAAAATTTTTTAAAAAAATTAGAGAGGACCCAGAATAACAAGAACAACCTTGAAAAAGTACAAAACAGGAGGACTCAAACTTTTTTACTTAAAAACTTATTGCAAAGAAACATTAGACAAGACAATATTGTATTGGCACGAGAACAGATGTAAAGATCGATGTAATATGATGAAGAATCCAGAAATAAGCCCACTCTTTTATAGTCAACTGATTTTCAGCAGTAGTACCAAGACATTTTACATAATGAGAAAAAGCAATCTTCTCAACAAATGGTGCTAGGACTACTGGATAGCTATATATATACATATTCATATATATGAAGTTATATCCTTATTTCTCTGCATAGAAAAATACCTTGAAATAGTCCAAAGGGCTAACCATAAAAATAAAATGATAAAACACTTACAGTAAAAAAGCAAACATGAATATTTGTGACCTTGATCGAGGAATAATTTCTTAGCTATGACAAGATCTATAAAATGTTGAACATGTAATTAAAATATTTAGTACTGCTAAGGACAATATCAGAAAGTGAAAAGCAAACTCACATGGCAAAGGAGAAGAGATTTGAAAATTATATCTCTGGTATAAGATTTTAACCAGAATATATAAACAATTCAATAATAAGGCATTTTTGAAAAAAATTTTTAAAGTTAATTTATTAGTATATGTGTGTAGTACACAATGCTTCCATTCCTCGTGGGAAGATGGTATGTGTATGAAACACTTATCAGTTCTGTTTTCGTTTAATTTCCTTTCCCATCCCTTTCCCCCTCCACTCATCCCTTGATTCTCTCCTCCTTCTCCTCCTCCTCCTCCTCCACCTTCTCCTCCTCCTCCTCGTCCTCCACCTCCTCCTTGCTGTTGTTGCATATGTTTGGAGTGCACAATGCCTACATTCCTTGCATGGAGTGGGTACA
The DNA here is from genome assembly GCA_004363535.1 of Dasyprocta punctata. Taxonomy (NCBI): domain Eukaryota; kingdom Metazoa; phylum Chordata; class Mammalia; order Rodentia; family Dasyproctidae; genus Dasyprocta; species Dasyprocta punctata. The sequence continues at coordinate 74,189 of RJWM01000716.1, forward strand.
TGTGTGTAAAACATTTCTCTTTTTTTTTACATCCATTATCCCTCTCTTCCCTCCGTGTCTTGACCTCCTACCCCACTGAGAAGCACACATCTCTCTACTTCTATTATCTATCTTTCATTTTGCTCTTTATTTTTCTCTTTGATTCTTATATAAAAGAAATAGTGTGATATTTGAACTGGTGTGTCTTATTTATTTCACTTAATATTGTATTTTCCTACAAAAAGACTGAAGTTTATCTTTCTTTATGGCAGAGTAATACTACAAGTTATGCAATTACCATGTTTTCTTTATCTGTTGATCTCTTGATGGACATATGAGTCACTTCTAAAATTTAGCAATTATGAATTGTGCTACTAGAAGTGGCATTTTTTCCCCATTTGGTAGCTTGTCTTTTCACTATGTTGGTTGCTTCCTTTGCTATGCAGAAGCTTTTTAATTTGATATAATCCCATTCATTGATTCTTACTGTTGTTCGTTCTACACTTGGGGTTCTGTTCTTGCCTATGTCTAGTCTTTAAGAATTTTATCTAAACAAAGCATGTTGTCACACTCCTGTAATCTCAGCACCCAAAAAGCTGAGGCAGGACTGCTTTGAGTTTGAGGCCAGACTGGACTACATAATGAGACTGTGTCTCAAAAAACAAACAAATGAGAGAGAGAGAGACAGTGACAGAGACAAAGACAAAGACAGAGACAAAGACAGAGAGATTTAGCTATTTTATCTTCCAAGCAGATTAAGTTTTTCTACTTTCTTATTTAAATATTTGATCAATTTGGATTTTAGTTTAATACTTGAGAGAGGTATGGGTCTACATTCAATCTTCTGCAGACAGTTTCCTCAACACCATTTCCTAAAAAGGCTGTCTTTCCTGCAGTATATGTTTTTTTTGTGCCTGTGACAAGGTTAAACTGCTGAACATGCCTGGGGTTGATTTAGAAACCTCCATCCTGTTTCATTGCTCTGTTTTTGTACCTGTAACATTCTGTTTCTATCATTGTAGCTTAGCAATATAACTTGAAATGCCAGCCACCTGCTTCACTCTTGTTGCCCAGGTTTGCTTTTGCTGTTCTGGGTCTTTCCTGTTTCCATTTAATTTGAAGGTTATTTTCTCTATGATAGTGACGAATGCTGTTGGTATTTTGAATTGTATTACATTAAATTAATTAGTTTTGGAAGTATGTTTATTTTGACAACATTTTTTCTATCCAGAGAGGCACAAGGGATATCTTTTCATTTTCTGATGTTCTTTTTCAGAATATTATTGTTTTTCTCATAGAAGTTTTTCCTCTTCTTGGTTACGTTAATTCCAAAGTGTTTAATTTTTCTTGATGTTACTTGAATAGTTTTGTTTGCCTAACATCTTTCTTGGTAAGTTCACTACTGTTGAATAGGAACAATATTGATTTATGTGTATTGACATTGAATTCTGTCACATCGCTGCATTTTGCTGTAGATTCTAGGAGCCTTTTAGTGGACTCTTCTGAGTATTGTATGTAAGGAATCGTGTCATCTGCAAATAATCATAATTTGATTTTTTTCCTTTTCTGTAAGTATCCCTTTTTATTTCTTTCTCTTGTGTGATTGCTCTAGCTAATGATTCAAGTACTATATTAAACAGGAATGGTGGTAAGTGGTGATGAGTGGGCATTTTTGTCTTTTTCCTGATTTTAGAGGGAAAACTTTGTTAGTAATTTGATGCTGGCAGTAGGTTTGCTATAAACTGTTTTTATCAGATTGACATAAAATCCCTTGGTGTCTATTTTCTTCAGGTACAAAAATATTTTAAAATTAAAAAAATGTATTTTAAAATTAACTGTGTTGATGCTTATGTAATTCTGGGAATTTATGAAAGAAAATTGAATAGTACACATTGAGAGGGTACATTGTACAGTATATGAATGATATATCTAAATGAAGTTGTTATTCAAGAAATAAAACACTAGTAAAAAATAGTTCACTTAAACATATCTGATCCATTATAGTCATTCTTTCTGGTGTGAGATGAAATCTCAGTGTTACTTTAATTTGCATCTCTTGAATGACCAATTGTGTTAAACATATTTTCATAGATTTATTTGCTATCTGTATTTCTTCATCTAAGAAATGAATATTCATCTCAGAAGCCCTTTTTTGGATTGGATCTTTGAATTTGGGATGTATGATATTTTTCAATTCTTCATATGTTTTAGATATAAATCCTTTATCTGAGGAACAGCTGGTTATAATTTTTTCCTACCCTGTGAGTTGTCTTTTCACTCTGAAAGAACAAATAAGATCCAAAATGTATAATACATACTGTGAAATGGGAAAATTTTTTTTCAAAAAGTAAAGAGAAACTGGGATGGGGGAAAGGAGAAATGAAGGAAGGGAAAAGACAATATATATATATATATATATATATATATATATATATATAGTTAAGATAGTTATACTACTAATTTCTCTTAGTTCATTGAAACGAAAAGTCTGTGCTTATATTGTTTGATCAATGTTTTATTCCTGTCTTATAATCTGAGCAACTACTTTGAAAATGACAATACATAATGTATTCACCATTGTTACTCTCCTATTCTCTTGTTTTGAAATTTTGTGTCATTGTTTTTAATATTTTTTCTCTTTAAAATAAAAAAACTTCAATACATATGGGGTTGTTTTGCCCAATAGTTTTAGATCTTTTCATCATATACAACAAACTTCTTTTAAAATATTCTATTGGTAATAAAACAATAATTTACTCTGTTTTAAATCATCTAGCCATTGTCTTGAAAATATTATTACTGCAAATGGCTAAATAACACATAATTTAGTCTATATGAATAATAATTTCATTTCTCTACTTGATGTTTATCTGCATGTGGTGAATTCTTTATAATGAAAATTGAAAAATTGAAAAAATGAATAACATAATTGAACTGAAGAATTAAATAAGATAATAAAACATGATGTTGTTGAAGAAAAATTTATTTATAGATGTAACATTTCAGTACATTCAAAAATATGCATGCATCATATACATAGAGAAAATCATCTGTGAACATTCAGGTTCCAAAATGTGACTATATATTGTCCCTATGCCAATTAAGGTACTATAAAAATTACAGACATATGCATGTATGAGAATAGTTAGATTTTATAAAAATTGTATGGATTTTGATGGCATTGAATTTGTTTGTATTTTTTTCCTTTGTCTTTTAATATAATTTAAAACCTTGATTTATTTGCAGTTTTAGCATTCTTACAGCTTGTACATTTATTCAACAACATAGAATCAGTAGTCATAAAATATTATAAATTTGGTACAAAAGTAACAAATGTGCTATTAATAGAAAACAGGAAGACTAAAGTGTGAATGATCATGCACAGTTACTTATACCATCTGTTGGTACAGGGCAAGTTGACTTATTTTAGCTGGGGCAATTACTCTTTTCTAACATCTATAGTTCAAAGTATGGAGAAATCTTTAAAAACCTTCTCATACCACTGTTTTATATTGTGCCAATAATGTGTCAGTGGGCAAAGAAAAATACCTAATTTTCTAATTGAGTTACAAATCCTGAATTTGTCCTTGACAATTGATGTTTATATTAGTAAACATAATTTATTTTGAGTGGAATAACCAGACCTGAGAAAGAGATGTTTTCTTTCTGTGTGATATGCCCAACATGTTTAATATAGCTAAAATAACGTCTACCATTACTGCAGTTTGTATTTCACTTGTATATGAGATGATATTATTTTCCTGACCTGCCTAATGCATCCTCCACCTTAAAGCTTCAATTGCTGTAATAAGCCTTATTAATTTCTATCATTGAGACTAGCTATAAACTCAGTAATAAATGGATTTTTATTTTTCTAGCTGGAATCCAGAAAAATTGACAAATTTTGGACCCATTTTAGTAGAGATATTTTGCCATAAAATTTCAGTATTAAAGTAATGGACTTAGTGCACTGAAATTCCTGACACTTCTCCATCTTTTGCCAACTGGGGTGTCCTGTTCACCTCATCCACTCTTAAGTAGGTCAAATTCATGTGGAATATTGAGGGAAAAGGGGTAGTTGAACAGGTAACACTGAATAGGTTGGATTGCTGTTTTGTGATAAGCCACAGTGGTTCCTGTCCAAATAGATGGAAAAAATAAGTAATATGCACAAAGGTAAACATGAAGCAGAAGATAGAGAGGTATAAATGGCACAGAAAAAGAGACATGTACTTTGAGAACTAAAAGATCAAATCATGCAGTCCTGGTGGTTTTTCCTAGTGAATTTATCTGAAATTGCTACCCTCCATAAATTTGTATAAAGATATCTCTCTGTTCTTTATTTAAAATATCTTTAGGTTGGCTTTTGTTCTTTGCAACTCAAAGCAATTTGTCCAGAATCATCATCGAAGCAGGGCATTAGAACCTAGTGTAATTAAATTAAAAGTTTCATAGAACTCTGCTTTTCAAAATATTTACAGACATTTCTATTTTCCTTTATTTTCGCTAAAATCAAGTGAAAACTTTTTTCTCTGCGGGAAAATATCTCTCTTTAGAATTTGAGCAATAGCAATTCTATGGGGTAATGATTATTCTGGATGCATTGTACCATGTAAATTAATCTATTGCTTTGGTAGCACTGCTCCAAAAAACAGAGTTGATGCTGAGTGCACAGAATGAACAAATTAATTAGCCAGTCTGCAAAATCAAATAAATCTCACAGTGGTGACCTATGTGTAATAGATAAAGAAAGGCATTAAATTCATGTTGTAACTTTGGTTGAAGTAAAGCCAAATTTAAGCGGGGCCCAATATTCTTAATTTACACTGAACTGTATAGACCAGGCCTGCAAAAAACCACTGCAAAATCAGTGCATCCTAAGGTTATCCATAACAACAAAGTTGGTCTCTGAATGAAAGACAATCTTCCCATTAAATATCCAAGGAAAAACAATACAGAGAAACGAAACACATGGTCTTCTGTACAAATAATTTCTGATATAAAATAAGCCAGAGATCATGAGTCAGGTAATCTTATTGTTCATTCTTGGTCCCAAAGAAATTCAGATAAATAAAACTAAATAGAAAAAGAATTGCATGATAAAAAATCAAGGGTATTCCTTTGTACTTAGGATAGAGATGGAATCAAACACTAGAAAGACCAAGGGTTGATACATGGGGCTTTGTATTGCCTCACCCAAGAAGTCACGTAATTCAGTTTATCTAATTTTCCTTGACCTAAACTAGTTACATGCCTCTCCCTAATTGCAAGACTTTGGGAGGTGCGATCTCCAGTATACTCTGATTTTAAGCTGGTTCCTAAAGTCATTTGCTAAGTTGGAGATTTGTGTGCAGACGAAGAACTGAGGATGTCACACTTATAACAACTCCATGAGTAAATGAATGACAAAGGTGCAAGCTGACAGATAAATTGAACTGTCTCATTTACAACGAAGGTTTCAGCTGGTCCCACAGGATATTCTGAGGCCAGGATTGCCTTCCAGGCATGTTTCAAATTAAGAAAGAGGTACTGGGCCTTCATATCCTCACATCAATCAGATACTTGGTATTGACTACTCCTGAGAGGGTTCATAACATTTGGTGAGACAGCTTCAGTCTATAGGCTGGAGGATAAAGCTCGCAGAGACACATATCTGTGAGCCATCAGTAGCCAACATTCTTGATTTCCAGGCAAATGAGGGCTTTAGTCCTACCACGGTATCAAACACAATCTACTCCCTAAGCCACAAGGAAAGATTGCTTTGTGATGTAAGTTTAAACTCCTTGAAAACCACTTTTCCAATATTCTATATGATCCCCTTTCCTAGGGCAACTAATGTGAGGAGGGAGATGAGGATATATTATAATTCTCACTGCTTCAGCACTTCTTAGAGCTCGAGCTGATATCCATTGTCCTTCTCCTCTACTTACTTCCCAGTCTAGACTTCCTTTGTGTTCTTCTTATTCTTCTGTTATTCAAGCTATCATAACTAGAGGAATGACACAGAGGGATCCTCATCATGGTTGGGTCTTCTTAGAATGTAGTTGCTACCCTGGTTGATTAATCATTAAAATCCATCAGCAAACTGTAAAGGACTAATCATTGGCTCACTTTAGTGTCAAGGTTATTCTTGCCTGCCTCTCATTATGTCATAGCAAACCTGCTTCTCTCTTTAGTATTGGGAACAAGCTCCCGTAATACATTGGGATGATTCCTTTCTTTCTGTTAGTAGCTTGGCTTGGAGTGGGAAATGACTAGATGGCAGGCAGTCTATTTTTCAATAGAATGCCAAGCCTACTCCTTGTGAAGAAACAGAACTTCCAAAGCTACAGGGTCTAAAAGGGAGAACTTCCAAAGCTACAGGAGACTTGCATGTCTCCTCCTGGACAGGCTGTTAGGCACAAAGTGATAGTAACCAAGAACCTATTGCTATGTGTTTGCTATAAAATGAGTCCTTTTGCCAGAAAAAGATGTTTTGTAAATTCCATGTTGTTAGATCAAATATAATGTTTCGTGCTTAGACTGTGGTTTTTTTTCTTTTCCTGCAGGAAGCAAAGATAAACTCATATCTTCAAGACATGCCAGTCCCAATCAAAGTGAATTTCACCCTTTCCAGTTTTAATGTAATCAACTTGCCACCAAATGATCTGAAGACTCCTAGGACTAATGACACCTCAGAGGTGCTTGTCACTGGTCTCTGTGCTAGCAGATTGGATAGTTAGCTTTAACAGTAACTAAAACAGCTTTATTGTGAGGAAGCGCATGATATTAAATCCATGCTGTGCTCCCAAATCTGCCAGCATGATCACTCCTTTTACTGGGATGATCTATGATAGAGGATGCCAGAGTCAGCTGATTGAATCTTCTGTCTATTTGAGTATCTACAACCTCTAACATGACAAGTTGCCCTAGGTGTGTTCTTAAATAAGACCTGAAGATATTTCTACTTTGTGCTCATTACATTCAGGGGGTCTTTTCTTCAGATCTCCTGTCCCCAATCCTTCAACATTTCTCCTTCCAAGTTCTGGACAAAACAGGTAGCACTGGCCACTGGACAAGAATTGTTGTATATTTTTATCTTATGTTGCATTTCTCTATATGAATTGATGGCCATCCAAATCTGGGAGTATTTTGTTCACTTTTTCTTTCAAGGCCTTTACATCATGGGACAGCTATAAAGCAGCAGTTCATTTGTGGTTGTACTTACAGGAAGCTAACTCATCAATCAATCAAATTACACCTTACACCTTCCCCGTAAGGTTTTCATAGAGATTCCCCATAAGAGGATGAGCATGTGCTAAGGGTGCGGTGTCAGTACACGGTACACAGTGGAAAATCATACAGAATTTTCAGGAATAGACTCATGCAATTTAGTTGTGTCCTCTAGTCTTCTTCAGGCCTCGTCTTAGCTGGAAACTTTGGATCCATTAATATATTAGCCATCTCCTGCTTTCCTGGGATAACAATTATACTGCAATCAAAATAAATCTTTGGCTTCTTGTGAACTGGTCAAACTGATAACATGTCATTGATACACTAGCACAATGTGGTATTTTGTTCAACAGTCTTTTTAGACTGTGTTGTGATGACAGGTGAGAGAGTTAACCTAACCCTGATACAAGAACTTAAAATGTACTATTTTCTGTCTCATGTGAACCTAAATTGCTTCTTATCTTTTTCTGCAGTTGAACTCAATAAGAACACCTTTACTAACTGACCTTATACTGGGTACCTGAGTCTGTCTTAGTCTGCTTTAGAAAATATCACAACTGGAATAGGAACTACAACTGTGGCCACTACTTGCTCAATGTTGCAATAGTTGACTTCATCTTCCAGTTAGGTTTGTGCAGGCCAGACAACTAAATGAAATTGGTTGAGGATCAAGTCTACCATTGCTCACTTTAAGGAGACTACTAACCCCTGCCCTTCCCCCCAAGTGTACTTGCTTCTTAGTATAATTTCCTGGGTAATAAATTATGTTGAGCATTAGGCATTAATATATCTTCTTTTAAATTTTTTCAATTCTTATTATGGTGGGGAGGGTGTTATCATTTTATTGAGTGATAAGGATTGTTTATAGTTTATGGGTACAAGACCTTTGATATACATACACATACACACACTGATACTTCTTGAGGTAGGATGGGGTTATGGCCTCAGAACTTGTCATAAATTGAAAAGACCATAAACTCAGACTGCACTCAGGACACCTGACCTACCAGTCTGCTGCAGAGTGTCATTTATTTCTCCTTGCAATCTGATAACTGAGTGGAGCTACAGCTTGTATCTGCTACCCAGCATCTCTTGAGAGTATCCTACTACATATTATTAGACTGCACAAAGATCAAAATTCAATACTTGAGATGTACTCACTACTTTATGTGCTTCACTGTCTTGGTTACTTTTCTCATTGCTGAGACAAAATATTCCAGAACCACAAGTTAAAGAATGAAAGGTTTATTTCTGCTCACAGTTTGTACAGGTTTCATCCCATAGCTTGGCTTGCTCCAAGGCAAGGTGGCATGGTAGGGTGGCATTACAGAGGAAAAACACTCCATGGTAAGGCAGGCAGAAGGCAGCAAGCACTAGCAGCAGTCTGCCTTATTTCTATCCATTTATATTCCATCCAGTCTACAAGCTTATTAACTGTTACCACCCATACGCAGTGTCAGACTTCCATTATTCACACTCTTATTTTCAGTATCATACTCTTAATCCACATTCACACATCCTAATTCAGTCACCTTTAAAACTCTTCACCTATGACCACATGAAATTTTGGGGGGTGGGCATCTAGATATAAGCCATAACATTCCACCCCTAACCCCAAAAGATTCATGCACATGCAAAAGGCATTTAGTCCATCTGTAAGAGCTCCTGAATTCCTATTTTCAGCATTGCAGAAAAGCCCAACTCCAAAATTACCTGTGAGATTTAAGGTAAAGTCTTAGTTGTTAGCCTCTATTCAAGTGAAAAAGAATGGTAAACACTTCCAACATACACTTGTACAAGATAAATATTTCCATTTCAAAGGGTACAAATAAGGAGATAGAAAGAAGGGGCCAAAACAAGTACAAAATCCAGCAAGACAATATTAAATCTCATATTTCTATGTCCAGCATTTTGAATAATCTGTAGTAAGCTGTGAACTCCAAATGCCTTGGGTAGCTCTGCCCCTATTGCGTGGCCAGTGCTTGTAACTGAGAAGGCTACACTGTTAGACCAGCTTTGCTTCCTCCTTGCAGCTTTCCTCATTCCTGGCTTCACCAACCTTCTGGTGTCTCCATGGCACTTTTGGCTTCACACTCAGAACTTCATATGCTTCCCTTTCAGGCCCACTCTGCCTAGTCCCCCAGGGCTTCTTCTCAAATCTTAGCAGAAGCCTTCTTGACCCCACAACTTGTGCATTCTGGATGCAATTAAAACCAGTGTCACATAGATGATGGCAAAATCTGCCACCAGGTGGAGCAGTAACCAAATTTCTCTCTTTGTTGTATGAATCAAGTGCCTGAATTGCTTCAAGCTATGAACCCAATCCTGAGGAACACATTCCCTAGACTGCCACTATTCTCAAACATAGTGTTCTGTGCCTATTTTCTCAAAGCAAAGTCTTTCACCTTTGCAATTTTGAGGCCACAAAAAGTGGAGTACTACTGGGTTTTGTGATGCCCTCAAGTCATTTTTTCTGTTGTCCTCTTCCTTCTCAACAAACAGGTTCTCCTCTGGTCCTTCTTTGCTACTAGAGATTCTTTTTTGGCCAAATGCAAAACATTTTAAATCATTCTGCTGAGCTGTTTGCTCACAGATTGGGTTAAAAGCCTTCAACAGTAGTTAGGCCCACACCTCAACATTAGACTGCCTTGAAACTTTTTCAGCAAGATTATTTAGTCCACCCTTAATCTCAGTCTCAGACAGAATCTCTGTAGAGGAGCAAAATGCAGATAAGTTTTCTACCAAAATATAACACACATGGTCTGGAGTCCAACTCCCAGTCTTGGTTCCTGACTGAAACCTCCTGAGCCTGACTTTTCCTGGCTGCATTTCTCTCAGTATTCTGGCTTCTGAGTTGTGAACCAGAATCCCCCATCAAGTTCAGCTACAGCATCTTGGAGATCCTCCTTCAGCCAGCAATTCCAAACCTACTACAAGGCAATTCCAAAGGCTCTTGAACTAGATAGCCAGGTCACAGCAAGGACCTCACTTATCTGGTAGCAAATTCTGTCTTGGTTACTTTTATCCTTGCTAGGACAAAATACCCAACAGCCACAAGTTAAAGGAGAGGAGGTTATTTCAGCTCCCACTCTGTAGATGTTTCAGCCCTTAGTTAAGGCTGTCTACAAGGCCTGGTGGTATGGCAGGGAGAAAGTAGAAACAGTTCATGGCATGGCAGGGAGAAAGCAGAAAGCAGCAAGCAGCAATGGCAGCAACCATCCTTCATTCTGTCCTTTTCTATTCCTTCCAGGCTACAAGCCCACTGATTCTCACCACCTATATCTGGGGTGAGCTTCCATTATCCAGTGTAACACCCTTAACCCACATTCAAACAACCAAATCCAGCTACCTTTGAAATTTTCCGACTATTGTCCCATGAGGTTTGGGGAGATATCTATATACAAGTCATAACAATAACTTTTATACTATTGTAAACCAAAAACACTGAAAGAAACATTGTAAATAGAGGTCTCTCTGTATATAGGTTGCCTTATATTTTCTTCACAGAGTATTTTAAAGAACAGACATTATTAATTTTGAGGATGTACAATTTAACTTTTCTTGTTTGGGTTCTGTTAAAATTCTCCCAAGCCCAAAGTGTAAGTGATTTTCTCTTAAGATTTCTTCTGCAGTTGTACTTTTAGTAGTGTAATAGAAATTTAAATAATGTAATAGAATTTTGGTTTTCTTTTTCTTTTCTTTTTTTTTTTTTTTTTTTTTTTTTTTTTTTTTTTTTTTTTTTTGTTGCCAAGCAGGCACTTATGCTGCTGAGCTGAATTCCCAGCCCAGTTTAATAGAATTTTAAGTTAATTTTTGTTCATTGACTGAAGCAAGCACAGAAGTTCATTTTTTCCATTTTATTATGCTGCTGTCCTGAACACATTTGTTAAAAATTCTATCCTTTCCCCATTGAACTGTCATAATTACTTTTTAGATCAGGTGAACATATATGTGTAGCCTAATTTGAGAAAAAATGTTTTCTTTTCCATTCATCTGTTTGTCTACACTTATGTCTTGATTACCTAACCATAATAGAAGGTCTTGAAATCTAGTAGCATGAACTCTTTACTTTTTTCCTTAAAAATTAGGCCAATATAGATCCTTCGACTTCTTCAACAAACTTTAGAATCAATTTTTCAATTTATTACTCCAAAATTAGACTTGCTAGTATACTGACTGGGGTTGTATCAAAGGTATAGATCCATTTAGGTAGGACTAGTATATTAAATTTATTGAATCTTCCATTTGGTGATTATGGTTTATCCCTTCACTCATTTTTTAGGTTTCCTTTCATTTCACACAACATTTTGTACTTTCAGTGTATGAATCCCGTATGTTTTATTAAATCTCATGTTTTACTGAATCTCTTATGTTCCTAAATGTTTCATAGATTGATGGTATTAAAATGGTGCTGCTGTTCAACTTTTGTTTGCCAAGTATTTGTTGCTAATATATAAAAATCTAATTGTTTTTACATATCAATCATGTAACTTTCCTGAACTCACTTTTTAGGTTTATTTGTTTGTATTTTTCTTATGACTGAGGATTGAATGTAGAGCCTTCATGTTGAACTACATCTGTAGCATTTTGAATTTAATTAATTTAATTTAATTTTTATCCTCTTGCCCTAAGCCCCCCAGAATGTTGCAATTTCAGGTGTGCACCAACATGGCTGGCTCACTTTTTAGTTTTAAAGATTTTTTTTTTTGTACCAGGAATTGAACTCACAACCTCGCGCATGCCAGGCAGGCACTTATGCCACTGTGCTAAATCCCCAACCCCTGTTTTAAAGAATTTTTGTCTCCATCCACTTATTTCATACTCTATTATGCTGACTATTGACAGAATTTTACTTTTCATTTCCAATTTGTTTCCCTGAGTTCCCCTAACCCTCCACCCAATTCCTTCTATTTTTCATAGGTACACTATCAAGTCATTTAGTAAAATAGTGTATCAAAGTGATTTGTATGGGTATCCTTGTCTTTTCATCATATTTAGGATGAAAAACTTAGTTTTTCACAATTAAAATATGATATTAGCCTTTATGAAGTTGTGGAAGTTATCTTTTGCTTCAGATATTATGAAAGTGTCTACCATGAATGGATATTGAAGTTCGTAAAAATCCTTTATGTTGTCAGTGCCTATTGAGGTGACCATATTTTTCACTTTGTTCCATGAATATACTGAATTATATTTATTGATTTTCAAATGTTGAACCCATTTTGCACCCCTGGAATAAATTTCACTTGACCATCATATAATGCATTTTTAATAAATTGCTCAATTTTCTTCCTAGTATTTTGTCAAGTGTTTTTGTATGTTTATGCTTTAATACCAGTTATGCATCCTTCTTGTCCATTTACATCTGGTTTTTAGACAAAAACTTTAATTCCTCAAGTGTCCTTCTCTATCATTCAATTCAAACAATTCCTAAAAATGAAAGGCCCTTTTTTTGTTTCAGAAGGGCCAAACTCAAAATAAATAATTTTGCAGAAGTATTTGTCCTAAATATTTTATTCCAACAAATTCAGAGTTTAGAGTATACATATATTTTGCCCTTGTAACAAAGAAGTAGGAATCCAAAGAGGGGAGGGAACAACAAAATATTTACTAATTTAACTGATTTTTAAAAATCAAAGTGTTTAACAATACAGTAGTCCTTTAATATCTGTGGATGGTTGCTTTCTGTAGCACATGAACACCAAAATCTGAAGATGCTCAAGTTCCTTATATAAAATAATATTATATTTCCATATAACTTATACTCCCATTCTTCCTATCCTTCAACTCACCTTTAGATAACTCAAAATACCTAATACAATCTAGGTGGTATATAAATAGTTGCAGTCCTGCGTTGTTGAGGGAAGAACAATAGGAGAAATATTTTTGTTCATGTTTAGTACAGCTGCAGTTACTTTTCAAATACTTTCTATCCTCTCTTGGTTGAACCCATTGAGGCAGAACTCACAGACATAGAGGTTAGACTTTGTATGAATGGATATCTGTATATATATTCACATAGTACTTATCTTGAAACTTCCTCATTGGAGACTGACATTCTGTGAAAGAAACCAGTCCTAGCTATGGAGCCCCAGAGGATACAAAAGAACTGGATTATTTCTTTATACTCATGTAACTTATATGACACGTAGAGAGGCATCTAAACTGCTTACTCTCCTGCACCTCCACCTGTGAGGACCTTGTACCTCACATCCTTCATCGATGTTTCTCTGTCAATGCAGCTCTAAGTAAGAAGCACATACATTGTGTGCAGGACCCAACAGAGAAGCAGGCACATGGTGCTGAGTAATAGGCAGGTCCTCCTTTGAAGGCTGTGAAGTGGAGGCCGGCCAGTAGAGTACCATTTAAACAGTCTTTGGGGTACAACACCTTTCTGCCTCTGAAGAAGGCCCTTTTCAAGGATGTGTGACACTCATATAGATAAAGGTATTGTAACTGCTAGCAGGGCATTCTCTAGAGGACACATAATGCTTTTTTTTTTTTTTTTTAAATCCAGTTACATGCTTTTATTTGCCTTTAGTACAGACAGAAAAATAACAAGCCAACTTGTTTCATCCCCACTGTGATTTCCTGAGGGCTAATTAAAGAGCACTCTGCTGATGCCTAAATCATTCAACTACAGGCAATCCAAAGATTTAAAGAAACACACATCCGGTCAAAGCCTGGTTGTCAGTAAATGGGGTTATGTTAGAAAATGGGCATAATGAAGTTCTTCATTAATTTGAATGTTGGAAAGTTCCTGTGGGTGGAGGGAAATTGAAGAAACAAATTTATTGCCATAGATTTATAGAGTGAACTTCCTCACTCTGCATAAAGAATTGATAAATTAAGTGATCAATGATTCTTCACAACATATGGCATAATCAATACGAATTTTGGGAAGACATAGAAAGACATTAATAATTCACATTTTATGTATAGTCTGCTCTTAAAGATTAAAGGCTTTATAAATCACATAAGAGCTAGGTTGTAGTTAGAATACAAATAAAGGATTGCTTTAGTAAACATAATATTTACACTTAAAATTTTGAAAAAATGTTCACAACATTTTAGGTGATTCTAAAAAGTTTTAGAAATATTAGTAGAAATTTTATTTCATGGTATGGCATTGGAAAATGTTCTTGGTTGCTTTTTTTCTACCAGTTATTTTTGTCACTTTATTAATAATTCCGAGCAGTTGCAAAGAAAAATCTCTTTCTGTAAGTTACCAACTACTGTTTTTCAGGAGGGAAAAATTTAGGTATCCCCTAAATCACAGGGCTAGAACATGTTACTCCCATTACCAAATAACTCCATTTAGCTATTTCTCTTTTCACTTTTGAGCAATTTATGAGTAAGCCCCTACTTATCAATATAGAATATATGCACTATGGGTTTTATTCCAGAGCTTATGATGTTAACCTCACAATTCCTCAGGGCTTAGATAAGAAGAATGAAACATCTATTCATCTGCCATGCAGCATTTACTTTACATTTTGTATGATATCTCTATATTAGACTGTATCTCCTCACAAAGAAACAAATTCTGTGTTATTTTATGTTTCTTGTAGACCTGCTTTTACTAAATGAGTTTTAATATTATAACATTTTCTTGCAGTAAGGGATGGTATGTGTTGATAGTAATTTACTAAATCATATAGAATATTCACTATGAATGCTGTTAGAGGAATTTTGATGTTTTTTCTTAGTAGCAATAAACAAATTCACTTAAGAAAATTAAGTGTATACTCTGCCTGTCACAATATATTGCATTTATAGCTCATCAATAATAATATGGATTTTTTCTATTCCTCACAATTACCATTTTTAAATTTAATTTCACTTAATTTTTACATATTTTGTCACATATTTATTTCTGGAATGATTCTAAGTATAATTAAATAAAAATGAAAATAGTTTTAAAAACTGACCTCTGACCATAAGCTATGAGATTTTAGAGGTATAATATTTTAGGAATTACATGAAGCAATATAGATAGATATGTGATTATGCATTAATTGTTAAAGTGACTTGCTAAACGCCTTCATGTAATGATCCTCAATGAGTTCTCAGATTTACTTGGAAAAATGATGCATTATTTTTACTTAAGAGTTTCTGGTTTAAAATATCATCTTGTTAACAAGTAATTATTCAACTTTTAAATATTTTGCTAAAATATTTACAATGAAATATGAAGAGGCAGCAATGTAAATTCACACAGAAGACATGATTGTTGTATAAATTTGTGAGCAGTTGGCCATTTCTTTTGAGTTTTAGGAGCTGTATTTAAAGTTACATCTGTTGCTTCACCTGAGCAATCGTTACATTAAAGCTCATTTACTTTCTGCCTACTCCCTCCAACTAGCAGCCATTCAAAAACAGTAATTCTATATCTACTAAAAATACTTGGACATTTAGGTCTCATGAAGAGACATTGGTTTTTGAAGAAAACCAAAAGATTTTTTTTCACTATGGTTAAAGTTTGCTATATGCACATGTATTGTGCCACAATAAAGGCCAGGGCTGTGACTTAAGGTATCTGGCAAGGTATCATTCCTACGAACAAAGCCACATGTGCAGACACTAAGACAGAAGTCTCTTGATGGTAAGAGTCTGGTATTCCTGCAAACTGCAATAGAGGTGGAGGTAGAATTTGACCACAAGCTGTCGAGGTTCGCTTCTGAGTGGATGCTCCAGACAGAATTGGTGAGAGTCCAGCAAATCCACCCTCAGTCTCTTTGACAAACACTGGGTTTGGATGGGTTTTCCTGCAGTATACAATGAACAAATAACGGTAGTAAAATTAGCTCATAACTGTTGGTAAGACAAGAAAGTAAATGGAAAATAATTCTAGAGATTCAGATATCAAATGAGACCCCTGACTTAGATACCCAAAGAATACCAAGAAATGCTATACCATTGTGTTTAAGGTCACAATTAAAATGAGACAAACCTCTGTGAGAAAACTAATTTTATTCTATTATAATGATATAAACTTAAATATGTATAATAATACCCTTCATTCACAAGAGATACGTTCTAAGACCCCAATGATTGCCTGAAATCTTCACAGAGTAAGATTCTAAATATTCTGTTTTTTTGCTACACACACGCCTTAGTGAAAGTTTAATTTATAGACGATGCATAGTAAAAGACTGACAATAATTCTTAATATAAAAGGATGATTATCATATTGTAATGAAAATATTTGGGGAAACAGTGATCAATGTGTCTCTTGGGAGAGAGTACAAATAGCAAGAGAGAAGAGGAATCTCATATGAAATGCATACTTCTGCTCTCCACTCAGAACCTGAATTTTTTTTCAGATAACTTGAACCAGTAAGGTATAAGACAATAAATTTTTTCACACAAGAATAAACTATGCCTGTCCTTACTTTGGCTAAACAAAAACCATCATTAACTGTGCAATTATTTCTCATTCTTCACTTCCCATTTATTTCCCCCTCACCCTCTACTTTTACTTTCTTCCTAGAAATTGAATTAGGCATGGACCAAGAGAATATATGTAGTTTTCACAAGCTGTGGGTTCAATTTTTAATAAAACCATTTGCATGTTTTCTTTTTCCAGTAAAAATGGTATGCAGAATTGTAGCAAATAAATACGTGTGCAAATATAATTGTGAAACATCAAAACTTGTCTTGATAAAAGGTATAAACATGGCTGGCTGAATATTATAAACTCAATAAAAGCAAATTTTAAGAGACTGCTAGAGAAAAAGCAGGTTGTGATAAACCTTGCTTCCATTAGCTCTTGCCATTTAATCAGTGTGCACCCATGTGTCAAACTCCATTTTTTGCATCTGATTCATAGAAATATAGAATTATTGAACAAACTCCAGGAACTAATGATAAAAGCATTTATTAGTGAAAAAAGTGTAAAGATGGTTGAAAATACTGATCAGAAAGACAAATCTAGTTTGAAAAGCAGATAAGCCAAAAGAGAAAGCAGAGAAATGCATAAGTGTTATTAGCAGAGTTGAAAAGTATCAGAAGTATCTAGCTAACTACATTTCACTAGAATTACCAATTCTGTGCTCATCCTTGCTACCACTGCAAACATAAATCTATTAACAAGGGTTGAAAGTATCAGCGCCATCTATTCATATATGACAAATTTGTCAATTCCAAAGTTACTTCTGTCAAATAACTGAGGTGCTATTAAAAAGTGTGTCAAATTTTCTGACATTTTAATATCAAGAAAATGGCAATCAGAATGGAGAATAAGTGGTTATTAACAAACTTTCCCTCCCAATATAAACATATACAACTGATAATGACATTTTTTTTCAAAATATACAAACACGCATTTAAGTTCAAAACAACATAACATGAAATACTTCCATGTCACTGATATTGGATTGTGGTGGATTGAAACTTAACAGTCAATTTAAGCACCAGCTGAACTGAATCAGCATGGTGCTGAATGTAGAGGGCTCACTTGAGGACTGTTGCCAGCCTAAAAAGGAGAACTGGAGAGGAAGAGTTGTTGTTGTTGTTTGGTGCTGCTGGTTCTCCTGTTGCTGTGGGTTCTCCTGGAGAAGGTTATCGATCTTCTTTCCTGATGTGAGCTTGGCTGTTCTTATTGTCAGAGGAGCTCGGGACCTTGTTGTTGCTGAGAATGACTGTGGTTCACCTTGGGAGAGCTGTGGTCCTTATACTGAGCATTGCTTCCTGGCTCCAGAGGGGAAGATGGTGTGCCATTCAATCTCCTAGAGAAGCTTGTCACGCTGGCTTCCTGAAACAAACAGTGCAATTACTGTCAGAGAAGCTCAGGTCCTCATTGTTGCTGAAGATGGATGTGGTACTTTTCAGGGAAGCTCAGGTTCTTACTTTGAGCATTGTTTCCTGGATCCAGTGCAAAACCTTTAGACTACTAGCACAGATCCTTTATCCCACTGGCACAGACTTTCTAGCTTCCACTGCTGACCTGGGGGTCTTACCAGTACAAATCTGTGAAACAGACTTGCATGAGTCATTGTTGTGAGCTCTAAGCTGCCAGTTGGACTCGTGAAAAACATTTTCATGGGCTCTAGGTGTTCAGCCGAACTCATACAGAATATTGCCATGTGATCCAGGCCCTCAGCTGGATTCTCTATGTCTTTAGTGTGAGGACAGATTTCCTGAACTTTCTTTGTATTTGACACCTTAGGTGGCCATTATAAATAATACTATAAACTATGTGTCTTTTCCTCCTTGCAAACCCTGACTACAACAAGGATTATGTGTGTATAACAAGAGAATTTAAATCAGATGGATACATGATTTATGGGATCTACAGGCTTCCTATGTAAATGTGGAAATCAATGCTATTTTCTCATAGTCTGAGAAAAACAGAACTGAGTTTTTGCATAAATGACCTATAGATATCATTGGGAAGAGGCATCTGTAGGAAGAATAGAATGGTCAGTCTCCACCATTCTGCCTGCGGAGAGCCACATTCTTGCGCTACACATAAGAGTCATTTTTGATATAAAAACCTGTAAGAGGCTAATCCTACTTTAAAAGAAAATTAAAGGCATTTTTTATTTCTATTCCTACCATAAAAATACACCAAACAAGAGTGTTTGTGCATAAATATGTGTGTGAGTAGTCTTTCACTGATGCTGCGTCACAAGACATAAACCCACAAGAACAAAGAAAATGGGAAAGGAGATGGCAATAAAAAATAATCAGTAAATTGTGAAGTAAAATGGTCAGTGGTTCTTGTTAAGGGTGGAAGAAGAGCACATGGGGAAAAAGATGATGCTCAAATAAGATAAGTTAATGTGACATTTACTTGTAGCAAAAATTTTCAAAAATATTATGGAATTTACACTATTTGTTTCTTACTCCTAGTTTCAAACAAAAGTTGGAGTCTTTAAAAATTTACCTATATGATGCATTATGTATACTTTGAATGTTTAGAAATTGTAATACCTTTTGTTTCTATAGTGTTGTAAGTCAGACAGGAGACTCTTGGACTGATCAACCCAAGGACTAAACTGAATATAATGTAAATTGAGAGCTCTCCAACAAAATTCCTCTGCTGGATCATTCTTTGTATATCTAAAGTAGGAGCAAATATAAATTCTCTACCCAGAGTTTCTACAGAACTTTTATTGCTTGGCCATAAATTTGAACAGAAAAATAACTGTCAGATTCCTAACTTTGATGGAGAAAATATAAAAGTGAAGGTAAAGAGTAAAAAAAGGAAAAAAAAGAAAAACTGAAAATATTACAAATGATATACTTACAGAATTAGAATAAAATATACCCATGAGAGACTATTATTAGACAAGAAGAAGAGGATAAAGGGGAGGATATAAGGGAGGGGACAAGGAGAATGGATATAATAAAAAAAAAATATGTATGGTCCTTGGAATTGAATTTAGGGTCCTGTGCATGCTAGGAAAGCACTCTACCACTGACCTACACCTCCAACCCTATTTTAGATGCATGAATGAAAACATCACATTGGATGGGGCTGGGGATTTAGCTCAGTGGTATAAGTTCCTGCCTGGCAAACACAAGGTTGTGAGTTCAAACCCCAGTACCACAAAAATGAAACAAAACAAAAACAACAGCAACAACAACAAAAAACACATCACATTGGAACCCAGTAATTCATAAATTAATATGACTTAATAAAAATAAAAATTAAAAATTATATCCATGTATCAGAAAGAGGATATTAATGTGTTTTGTATTTAAAACCAAAAGAAAACATAAGTGAACAAGTTGCATGATGCAATAAAGTTTAACAGAAAATGACATCAAGGAAATTTCCCTAAATAAGGCAGAATGATAGGCACATTTCTAAATTTGTGCTGATAAATCAATGAAAAAGTAATTTCAGAAAATAGTTTTTTTTTATTTATACTGCTGAAGGTATGTCAAGAACAGTCTAAAAGTCATAGATATATAGTAAGACTTTAAGACTTCCCCATAAACTTTATTAGTAAATGTATTTATAGATTATCATACAAAATCTTGTTTTTGAGTCTATTATCATCTTCTCATAAACTATCAGCAATTTGAGTATTTGAAACTATGCAACACATACAAGTTTAGCGCATCCTAGCTCTACATCATCATCCAAAATCTCCATGTCTAGTTCCCAGTGCAAATTTTGTGCATTAATTCTGACTCTTACTCTACGTTATTCATGGTTGACCCACTAAGTTATTTTTCTTTCCTCAATTATCTTTGTGTTAGCCTCTCCTTTACAAGTAAGACATCTTTTATATGATGTAACTGTACTATGTAAACATGAATAAGCATAAGTCCATAGGTTTCTGCTGTCTTTTGTGTAAAGGGTTATCTAAAGATAGTCCCTAAGAAGTACTAAGCTCAACCTTAAACCCGCATTTTGTGCAAGACATGGTCTGTGTTGTTCAAGGTACATAATTTCAAACCTGGGATGCTCATGTGAATGCTTAGAATGTCTGTAGAAATTTTAAAGCATGAAGTAGGGATTTGTTACTAATCATGTGTCATAAAAATCGGTTTCTGAAGAATGATGTCACTAGAGAAATTTGAAATATAAGCTTAATGTTCATAATTCTTCCCACACTCTGAAGAAAAATTAAGCTTGAAAGATTTTTCTAAGCTTAAAAGATTGACTCTTGCCTCAGAGAAAACAAAGCATAAAACTAAAACATCTGCTGTAACATAGAGACTAAGTATATTAAAACTTTTTTTGTGTAAATGAATATGATAAATATCATTAAAGGTGTTTTGCTTTAAAACAATTCAAAACCTCATCGTTTCATAGAATAATTGCTTTTGAAACTGTGGACAGTTAAAGTCATTTGGCATAAAATGATTCGTTAAATTGATTTCCCATCTTTGAGACTGTGGGGAAAAGATGCTATCTAAAATAATTTCTATCAAAATTCAACCTATGGAGATGAGATATATTTAGTTGTCTGTAAAGTAAGGCTATTCATGAAAATGGAAATTCTAAGTATCTTACACCCTTGGGAATTTTGATACTATCAAGTTTTGTTGAAATAAACACACAGATTTATTCCAAGTATTTAAATATATTCATTAAAGTGCTCAGTTGGATAAAAAGAATACAGGGACTCTCCTGTGGTTTTTGTTTTCTCTAAATGTTAATACTTATCACAGTTTATACCCTGCCTACCATAAATATTAAAGTTTTCAATGATTCTCTGGAATATCATATAGTAGTAGATCCAGACATTCTTGTTTTTGACAGAATAGAGTTTGGTCTATATCTTTTTATTGCTTTTATCAGTATTTTAATAACAACTTAGTGCTAGTTATAAAAATAATTTGATTATTATCAGCTGTCATTTATTGATCCTTGCCCTGCACCAGGCAGTAGGCTAAACACTTCATACATATCATATCTTTTAATTCTCACTACCACCATGTTCTTAATATCCCTAATTAGCAGATGTATTGGCTTCCTATTGTTGCTCTAGTGAATTAGTATAAATTAGTGGTTTGTATCAAATTTATTATTTTACCATTTTGGAACCAAAAGTTGGAAATGAGCCTTAGTAGGAAAAAATGAATGTGTCATTAAGATATGTTTGTTTTTGGAGGATAGCATTTTGTTTCTTTGCTTTTTTGAGTTTCTAAAAGTTGCCTAAGATCAGTTACTCATGCCCTTTTCCTCTACTTTCAAAGCTAGGAAAAAGAAACAGGGTTCTTCTCAAGTTGATGTTTCTCTGGTTCCCCAAAACTTCATCTTCTTATTTCCTTTAAGACTCCTGTGATTACATTGGGTTTTCTCAGTTAATCCAGCACAGTCTCTCTAATTTAATAATAACTAATTAGCAACCTTACTTCTGTCTGCCAGTTTATTGTCCTTTGCCCCCATCTTTGTTTTCTGTTGCTCTACCTCAATATTAGAGACTGCATAATTTATAAAGAATAAAGCTTTATTCACCTCATAGTTGTTATTTGACTTTCATATCTATTAATAATTGTCTTATACAGTTGAATCCTCCCATATTTGGTGCATAGATATTTATGATTGTATCTCTTCCTCTTGAGGTTTTCCCCTAATAAGTATTTAATGTACTTCTTTATCTCTTTTGTTCATTTTTCACTTGAAGTTCACATTGTCTTCAAATAGAATAGCTACCCCTGCTTTCTTCTGAGTTCCTGTTGCATGGAAGATTGTTTTCTATCCATTGACTTTCAGTCTGTGAATTTCTTTTTTAGTTATATGTGTTTCTTCTATATAGCATATTGTTGGATCTTGTTTCTTGATCCATGCTGTAAGGCTGCTTCTTTTGATTGGTGAATTGAGGCCATTACATTGATGGTTATAACTGACATGTATTGTCTTATCTTTGTCATAATATTTTACTGCTGTTGCTTCCCTGTTTTTTCCCCTCTGTTTAATTGCTTGCCTGCCAGGTGGTTTCTTTTTCTTTCTTCTATCATTCTTGGAGGTTGGGTAATTTTTATCTCTGTCTAGAATATCTTTTAGTGTTCTTTGTAGGGTTGGCTTGTTGTTTATGCATTTCTTCAGTTGTTCTTTGTCATGGAAATTTATTATTTCTCCATTAATTTTGAAAGATAGTTTTGCAGGGTGCATCAGCCTGGATTGGAAGTTCTTTTCTTTCAGCACTTGAAACATTTCACTCCAAGCTCTTCTGGACTTGAGGGTCTGTGTTGAAAAGTCTGCAGTGATTCTGATCGGCTTTCCTTGATAGGTGATCTGTTCCTTATCTCTAGCACCTTTCAATATTCTGCTCTTGTGTTGAATTTCTGGAATCTTGATTATTATATGTCTTGGTGTAGTCTTATTTTGATCATGGCTATTTGGAGTTCTACATGCTTGATTTATTTGTAAGTCAATTTGTTTGTACATGCTTGTGAAGTTTTTTGCCATCATTGCAGTGAAGATTCTTTTATGGCATTTATGTTGTCTCTGCCATTCTCATTGACCCCAATTTATTTATGTTATTCTTTGCCTCATCTTGTAGTTGTTGTACTGATTTTTTGTGGTCTCTTTCTATTTTTAAGATATCTTTCTTTTCATGATCACTAGATACAATTCTATCCTCAAGGTCTGAAATTCTATTCTTTTCTTTACTAAATCTATTTTGTATACTTTAATGGAGAGTTTTGTTTTGTTTTGTTTTGCTTTGTTTTGTTTTGTTGGCACTGGGGATTGAACTCACAACCTCGCACTTGCCAGCCTTCAGTGGTTTTAGTCTCCTTTGGTTTCTGTTTGGATCTGTTTCACGGATTCCATTTCTTTCTTATACTGGTCTTTTTTCCCCATCTTTTATCTATGCTCATGTATTCTTTTATCTGTGTCTTCTCTAATATCTTTGATTTTAAGTATCATTTCTTTTTCAAGGTTATTTTCTCTATAGCCTTTTCCACTTGTTTTTTCAATCCTGTTGTTCTCATTTTAGAAAGTTCAAGTATTTAAGTTCCAAGTTCATTTTTCTCATTCAATTCTAGGCTTGTTTTAGGTGGGCTAGATATCTAGGTTTGCATTCTGCTTTTGCATCTTGTCATTTTCTCTTTTCTCTTATTTTATTTTATTTTATTTTCTATGTTGATATTTGTTGATTTCTTATGACAGATTTATCACTAATGTTGAGGCTTCCCTAGGAGATGTCTGTTCTTCAGGAATATCCTGTAGGTGGTTCTTTATAGCTATTCCAAGCACCTACTTTCCCAATTTGTAAAGGATGCAAAGTTACTATTTGGCTCAGTACCCAATCCTTTGATGCTGGACTGTGATGATGATTATGACCCCATATAATCATGGTATTATCATACAGGAGAGAAAAATTGATTTTAACATGTATGACCTCCTGGATAAAGTAGTACAGGTAATAATAACAATACTTTCAAGTATAGCTAACTGCTGACAAACTATGTAACCATTAACCTGCCTCCTCTAACAACAGGAGCAACCTCTAAAGTTATTGTCTTGGTTACTTTTCTCTCATTGGTCTGACAAAACACCTGACCCTCCAAATTAAGGAAGGAAAACTTTATTTAGCAAATTCACAGTTTGTGGAGGTTTCAATACATAATAAGTCCACTCCAAGGCAGGGTGGCATGGCACCGTTGCAACACTTCAAGGCAGCAGCCAGCAAGTGTAACCAGAGAAAAACAGGGGGCAGAGAAAACCCTTTTTCCACCTTCATATTGTACACAGGCCACCTGCCCTCCAGGGCAGATGTAGCACTTAAAAAGTCTGCCCTCCTATTGCACAGGAGGATATTTACAAAGTAAGGACTACAGCTCCCTGCTGAGTCTCTTAATTAAATTCTAATCTTTTCAAATTGACACACTGTATCAACCATAATAGTTATATAACAAAGTCCAACATATAGCATGTACTTGTATTCAGTGATTTTCCCTTTGGTGGAGTGATTTTACCCTCCTGCAGTGAGCAAGGTGGGTTAAGATGGGTGGTGGACAGGATAAAGTGATTCATCAGGTCAAATAAAGTAGAGTCAAGCCTGGAGGTCAAGGACAATCACCCATGTTTACTCACTTGCAAGTTTAAATTCAAGAAATAGTTGAGGAAAAAGAGAAAGAGGATCAATAGAAGAAAACCAAAAAAGAAGTTAAGAAACCTAAACAGTAAAAAGAAAAGGAAGAAAGAATTTAAAAAGAAAGAAGAAAGAAACAACAACAGCAACAAAAATACCAGAGAAGGGAGAGGGGAAGGCCCCCCAAACAAAAATGACCACAAAAGACCAGGGATATAGCTCAGTGGCATAACTTCCTACCTGGCAAGCACAAGGTCCTGAGTTTGATTCCCAGTACCAAAAAATTCACAAATTACAAAACAAAACAAGATGACATCCAATCAGACAGGAAAATTATAGCCAATCAAACAAACAAGGAGGAACAAAAGTAGTAAAATACCTCTAGTGTTTACTGTTCTGTGTCCATGTTAGATCTCAGAAATGTGCTGGGTACTGAACTGATCTAGGCCTCTGGATTTGGAGGCTGGGACTGGTCTTCTGTTGGTGGAGTTCTCCAGAGCCCAACTGCTGGCTCTTCTCTGCTGCCTCAGACACTTCCACATTGCTGGTCTCACTGATTATTCCACCCTCTAAAGGTGTGTGTGCACCCATGCACCCAGTGCCCTGTTGTCCTGGCTCTCCAGGTTCCCGTTCATCTGCCGGCAGAAGTTGTACAATCTTGGAGGTCCAAGGTCAAGGGGCTGCACTGGAAGAGAGCTGTACTACTGGTGAGGACTCTCTGTAAAGTTTTGAGGTGTGGCAGAAAATGACATTGTGCGAAAGATATATGAAAAGGACAAAGCTAAACTACATTTTATGACAGATCCACTCTCCGGATAACCCACTAATCTTTTCATAAATTGATCTGTTCTTGAGGGCATAGTCTTATGATCAAATCCCTTACCAAATTTCCACTCCTTAGTACCTCAAAAGGGGAGTCAAATTTCAACATGAACTTTGGCTGGGACATTCAAATCATTGCACTATTTGAACTGACATATTTGCATGCTGTGGGATTTAGGACATAGACATTTATGAAGCCATTATTCTGGTTACCAAAGCATATGGGAAATGCAAGTCCAAGGAAAAGTGATCGTAATTAGCTCTAAGATGAACAACAAGTAGATGGTCATGGCAGAAATCAAATATAGCTCAGTCTAACCTTATAAATCTCCCCTATGTATTATCTCAAAAATATTTTACTAAATTTTAACCCAGGCAGGAAAATGAAGTAACTCATCCTGTTTATAAATGATCAATTGAAATGTGGGATTTGTTTTTTTGCAGTGTTGTTTTGCTTTTTGCATTTTTTTAAGTGAAAAAAATTTCAAAAAAATTAATCACTGCACAACTGCTAAATGGTTGGAAAACTCCATTTACTTGACTATAGCTTTTTTTTTTTTTTTGCTTTTCATGTAGCTACTTGGTACAAATTACAACCTCTGACAGAATCATTTTGCTCTTCTTCCTTATTTATAAATCTTGAATCACAGAAATGAAAGTTAAATTTTATTAAGAAAATACATACTATTAGCAATTAGTTAAAGTTAGTTAATGTTGTCAATGTGCTTAACTGGTATAAAATTGCCAGAATTATACTTTAAAAATAATCTGGGGTATCAATGCTGAAAATCTTTCTTTTGAGGAAAGAAGGTGTTAGGGTTCCATGTTCTTTGTGTAAGTAATCTACCATGATCAGCAGTAATAAAAATTGTTGCTAAATTACATTGTTTTAAAATTTTAATACATAGATTTGTTCTCCAAGTGGCTCTGTCATTTGCTGGTCATTAGAATTTGTTCAAATGACACAATGTTTGTAAACTTTAACTTCTTCATATGAAACAGAAGAATCACTATGGTGTCATCTCCTAGGAATGACATGTACCTTAAAGTGTACGCCTCATTGCACACTCTGTGACACAGTGTAAATATGAATGTCTCTTATTTTTCCACATTTTAATAATATTCAGACATATAGTAAAGAGATTATAGTTACCACTTCTAAATAGCAAAATTTACTCAAAGAAACATCTTTGAATGGTTTATATTTCATGATTATTTCTTTTATTATTTCCAAGCCTCATATGGTTGATAAAGGAAATGACTATGTAAATAGAATATAAGACACCATAATCACTTTCTTTTTCTGATTTTTTATTCACATCTATTGACTTTACAAATCCAGTTCGAAGCGTGAATCTAAATGAATGGCATTTTCAAATATTAAATAATGGAAATTTATTTGCTCTAATTTCTTGTGCTCATTGTTTTTCCACAGAAGCTTTGACCTTATTCCCTGCAGTCTTCCCTAAGCTGAAGGCAAATTCCTCAAAGCCCATATAAATCATTATTGTGATGATTAAAAACATTTATTTCTTGCATGATAAAACATGAAGCTGTAAATGAAATGGTTCTCCTTTGAGTCTGTCTAGTTCTGAGAATTTCTTTATTGGCGTAAATTAATGTTAGTTGATTTAGAGGACCTATGATATGAAGTGTCGTACTTGTGGAACCAAGAATATTGTCATTAGACAGGCTGAGCCTTCTTTATGGCGCTGTGTTGGAAGCTAGCTTCCACTTCCCTGCACTCACGATGTCACAGGGATGTCAGCGAGAGTACTGTCCCAGGCCTGGTCACTCACTGCCTTCGCTGTTACTTCTCATGGCAGTAAGAAGACGGACGTGTTAGAAATCTTGTCAGTCACTTTTGTCTTCATTTCTCATGTATTTTTTTCTCTGAAAATCTACCCAGTGGAAGACAGAGTATACTCTGGTCCCTCTTCATGTGTGTGGTCAACTCATTGGAGCATGCTATGCTTTTACAAAGGAAGTTGGAAATTTTCTCATGAGCTGGTGTTTGGATTTGGAAATAAAGTATTGCAGGCAATTTGTCTTCAGATCTCCACTCAGCTAATAGAGCTCATGTTTGCTGTGTTCTGTTACTCAACTTGCCCTGTATGTGAGAGGTCAGAGAGATCTCATTCAATGTATCTCTTTCATATATGCCTCAAAGTACTTATTTTTTTAATAATTTGTGCTACTCTTCTATTCAAAATTATATACACAGTTTCCTGTTTCAAATTCATTGCTTGATTCTATTCATAAAGAGGAAATATTCCTTACTATAAATTACCACCTTTGTAATAGTTTTTTCTCCTGTAGGAAAGTCTCAGTTATCCTGCAGAAAATCAAGAAATTTGTATAAATCATGGTTGATGACAAACTAGAAGCACTTATAAATCTCTCTCTCTCTCTCTCTCTCTAGGGGGAGGTTTTCCCCCAAAGTCAAGTAGCCACAGGTAGAGCTTTTTGGAGGTGGCTGGATCTAGAGTGTATACTCCTGGGATCCAAGATGTGATCCTGGGATTGATTTATGGTGCATTGCTAAGACTAAGCGTGCTTGGATTAAGAGTGAAAGTGCTGCTTGTCCCAAGGATAGTTAGCCTGGATGAAGAATAAGGAATAGAATGAGTGTTTTTGCTGGTTGCTTGTCATTTCTCATAGCTTGCTGCTTTTACTGTATTCTGCCTGCCACAGGGGCGTTTCTCCTCTGCAACGCCCCTGTGACATGCCACCCTGCCCTGGAGCCAGTCAGTTAGGAACTGAAACCTCTGCAAACTGTGAGCAAAACAAACCTTTTCTCCTTTTAACTAGGTGTTAGGTATTTTGACTCCCCGGTGAGAACAAATAATTAAAACTATATCTATATGAATAATTTTTGTTATTTTTTATTATTATATGGCATTTAAAATCTAAATATGAAGGAAAGGAAGAACATCATTTTTTTTCATTTTTTCATATCTTATGTCTTTTCTGTTTCTCCACTATTTTCTCTATTTTTCTTAAAGGAATTGAGTAAGAGAGAGCACTTATCATTACCTATAAGCCTATTTTTTGGCATAGTACTTTTTTCTAAACAGATCTTTTCCAGTAAAATAACACCAGTTATCTAAGCATCCAATGATTCTTTCTTTTTTTTTTTTTTTTTTTTTTTTTTTTTGTGGCACCGGGGATTGAACTCACAGCCTTGCGCCTGCCAGGGCAAGCGTTTAAGCCACAGAGCCAAACTCCTGTCCCTGGTTTTTTGAGGCAGGGTCGCACTATGTAGCTCAGGTCGGCCTTGCGCCACGTTGTAGCCCAAGCCGGCCTCGAACTCACAACGCTCCGCCTACCTCAGCCTCCCGAGTGCTGGGATTAAAGGCATGCGCCACCACGCCCGGCACAATTCTTAAATAGGTGAGGTAGAGAAGCCTGTAGATCATTTAAAAATATTGTTGAACTAAGCTAAATGCAGGTAAATTGACACTTTTTTATTCTCTACTATGCAAGATAGTTTTTCTTGATCCAGATTACTTTTCCAGAGGACATATAACACAAAGAAAACTTTAAAATACAATATATGACATTTTCAATAACTAACTAAACTTTGTCTGTTTGTTTTTGACATTAGGTACAAAATCTTCCAAATACTCAACTCATCCTTGTTGAGATGACCTTGTCCATTTCTCCATTCTGTGCCTTATTTTAGGCCTAGTAGAGATTTGAATGTATATCCTTGCATTTTACACACTAGGAAACAACGTGATAGCCCAAGTTACACAGCCAAGTGGAAAGCAGAGCTATACCACACAAGACATAGCTGCTCTGTGTGCAGACTTCTTGACTAGGAAAGCTGGGTCTATCCATTACAGAAAATATGGACTTTGGAAAGATATTTGTCTTCACTAAAGTCTCAGTTCTATCAATCATGATTTTGGGTTAGTAATCAAAATACCATCCTCTTAGAGCTTCTACAATGACCCTGAAACCATTTCTTACATGTTTTGCAGATCTCTCTTTATTCACATTTTTCTTACTCTCTTCAAAAATCCTGCTTATAAAGTAGAAGAGTAATTTTAAAACATAACACAAATGGAAATATTAAGAATATTAGGAAGGTGGAGGGAAG
This sequence comes from Dasyprocta punctata, assembly GCA_004363535.1. Classification (NCBI taxonomy): domain Eukaryota; kingdom Metazoa; phylum Chordata; class Mammalia; order Rodentia; family Dasyproctidae; genus Dasyprocta; species Dasyprocta punctata. The sequence continues at coordinate 103,814 of RJWM01000716.1, forward strand.
AACCATAACTGACTCTACAGTGGGTACTGAACTAAACCCAAGAATCTGCCATACCTGTTATTCCCCTCACAAAAGCTCCCAAAGGCATATGACCTCCTGTGGCCAGCTACCACAGAGGAGAGAATGAGCGTGCAGCTATAACCATAGAGGTCCATGTCAAATATCAGAGGACGCAAGTGCGAAAATGCTCAAACATTTTCAGACATGATGTTTTGAATTTAGTGGAAGTATGTACAGGAAAGTAGAATCACAGGGAACCAGTCCATTCACAAGCTGCCAGCAATTAAAATTGGATTACATATGTTGCAATTTCAGTTGTAAACCATAAAATAGGAAAGAGAAGCTGAGATAAAAACAAAAGAGGGTAGAAAAATAGCAAATACACATTTCCAACTGAGATTTTTAGTGGTACAATGTTAAATCTGATAAATTACACTTTCATTTTTTTAATCCCTGGAGAAACAAAAACTGTGGGCAAGTAGGAAGGCATAACTACTTAACTCTTTTTTTTTTTTTTTAATAATGAAAAGCATTTGAAACTGTGTTTTTCTCAAAGAACACATTTTTTTGTGTGTGTGTTCTCCAAAAGTTTTGTTATGGATTTTTTTGTTTCTGAAACTGGATGAAACATTAATTATATTTTATTTTACTTGTCTTATTAATCTCAATTTGCAGTGTTATTTTAATAGATGGCAAGTGAGCAAATTACTTCTTATTCAAGTCAACTTTGGAGAGTTTTTTGTGCTAAATGTATAACTTTTTTATTATTCAATTCTTTCCTAAATTTTGTTTGGCATAAATGAAAAATATATGCTCTCTACTAGTAATAAAAACAAAATTATGCATTTGCATATGTGTTTGTGTGGATAAAATATCAAGTTTATTGATTCTGTTGTCCACATACCTTGTGTATTGTTACTTCTTTTATCTGCTTGATCTTTTTATTTCTGACAGACATAGTTTTAAAAATTCCTGTATAATTGTATTTTTATCAAATAAAGAAAAAGTACAAGATCATACACCTATCACCTGAGTGATTGCTTAAGTAATGATTAAACAATTGCATATATTATTAGTTGCATTATATAAAAATGTATATATTATATAGTTTAATAATTTTAATTGATTATGTATCCATTACATAAATAAATCTTATCTAAATATTACAGGACATAAAACAATTCATGGTCAATTGACATTATCTTTCATTGATATGAATGATTTCAAAAATATAAAAGTAGAAGAGAGGTTCAAAGTCCCAACTTTGTATTTTCATGCATTTTTTGATCATCTAAGTAAATCCATATAGCAAATGTGTGTACATGATTGCACAGCTATTCTTAGAAATAAGTTTGGAAGTATATGACCCAACAATAATACTAATAATTTCTGATTTGGAGAATAATTTGTCCCATTCTTCTTTATAATCTTCTGAGTTGATCTGAATTTTATATTTATACTATATTTGTAATTAAAAATGATATTTTCACTTGGAAAATAAATGACTAGGTAAAGTGATTATTGTGAGTCATATTCCAAAGAAGAGAATTACTGCTTAAATTTACTCTTGCATTAACAAACTTTCATAAATTTAAACAGATTTAAATATTAATCAAAACAGAGAAAAGTAACACAGATTGACCTGCTCTTGAAAGTTGGCCAGTTGTGAAAGCCAAAAGTCACTATGTTGCCATAGATATAGTAAAAATCACAGTGTTTTCCAGTGCTCACACACCACTCGATGTGACTTTTCTGATACTGGATATGCAGGTAATATTTCCCTCTGCTTGAAGCACGTCTCTAACAGACAATAGCTGAGTGTTCCACAGTTCAACTTAATTCTGCACTATCACTTAAAGAAATTGTCAAACCCCACGAACTAAAGCCTTAACTCTACAGTACTGCCCACTGCGGATGCCAATTGTGGATCCAGGTTGTTTTCACCTTGCTTCTGACCCCTGAGATTTAAATTAAGTTTTCTGAAAATCCCTCATTGGGTTAATTTCTTAGAAAGTATCACAAATCTCCGGGAAACACATTTTATGATTTATTATAAAAGATATTATGAAGGGAACAGATGAACAGCAGCATGGAAGAGGGGCACAGTGCAAGGCCCATGGGGAGGGACCCGGGCTTTCATATCTTGTCCTGGTGTGCTGCCTTCCCGGAAGCTACACGTGTTGACTTGTCTAGAAATCCTCAGAAACCAGTTCTTTGGAGGTCTATGGAGATTAATGAAGTTAAATTACTGACTTTTGGTGATCAACTCAATTAATCTTCATGCCTTTTACTCTCTTTGGAAGTTGAAAGTCTAATCTCTAATTGTGCATCAGATCTTTCTAGAGGCCATCCCTCTTCCTGAAACTACCAAGGTGCTGCCAGCCACTGATCATCTCATTAGCACATGAAAGTCACTCTGCATTTCAGAGATTCCAAGGGTTTTAGGAGCTGTGTGGCACTAAGCAGAAGAGACTAATGAATATTTTTTAGTGTAATGCAAGATCACAGTCACTGCAACCAAGCTTTCTGAAGTACCCTTGCAAATTCTTCTGTTTCTTGCAAAATACTTGTGTAATTTAGTTACCCAATCCAGTATAAAAATTCTCAAGCTGTAACTTTATTTATAGTTTTTCTAAAGATAGACTCTCAGGTCATAAAATACATTTAATATTATAGTTATCAAATAGACCCTTAGAAATTCATTTTTCCTTTTCTCTTACCTAAAATGCATTAGAGACTATAGCTATTTAGAGGTAACTAGTTTTTCTTTTTTAGTTTTTATGGGTATTACATGGTGCAATAAATTACTACACTTTTCACAGAGGAGTTTTAATTCTATAGGTTGTTTACTTTGGGGTAAAGATTTATTAAATCATACAAGTGTATATGGGCTTATTATAACATTTCTGATGACAAATTGTGCAATAAACTGCATTATTTATATGATTTTTTATTTCCATACAATGAAGAATTTAATTTGAAATCCTTTCATGAAGTTTATTTCACTACTGGAGCTACATAACCTACTGGAATGGGAATAAGACATATGTTTTTAATTTAATTTTGATGAGGAATACCTTGTAAATTTTGCATGACATATATCAGATTAAACTTTACTATTCCCATTCCATTTATTCAGATTCAAAGTTTTACTGTGTTTTAGTCTGACTGTGACATGATGTTTTTTAGCCTATTTTTTAGCACTCAAAATAAATCTATAGAAATCCTAGACTCTAGGAATCTCAAATCTTGTATGATGAAGTGTCTGCTACTATGTTTTTTTTTGTATTAGTTTTAATCAGTTTCATAAAAGAGGTTTCCAAATAATATGTAAACCAAGAAATGACTGTCACATTTTTAAGTATCAATATTCATGTTTCCTTAAGAATAAAGGGTAATTTAAATGTATTGATTTGATTTGCAAATGACTTGCACTCACTTCCATAATGTATAGAATGTCTTAATAAGAGCAAGGGCTTCATCATAAAACAGTGCCAAAACTCTAAGCCTAATGTTTATCAGAAGGAGATTAAAGTTTTTGGTGTTACACTGTCCTCTAAATTCAAGAAGTTGTCCAGGCTCAATTTCCAACAGTTTCTGAATGTGATTTAACTGGATATGCAGTGATTAAATGTCTCGTTGCTATCTATTTCTGGGAGGATTAACTACATTTAAATGAATTCTCTTTCTCAATATTTATTTCAAATAATTCCCTAGTCTGTCTTGACTTATGTTTAAATAACTCAGGAAATTATTTGATGTGAAAACATGGGGAAACTTGAATTTCACATTTCACTGTTATTAAGTTTGCCTTCTTGAGCAATCTAATGATAGGGTGTCAGTGTAGGATGTTACCAACAATGTAAAAAGCACTTAATGAACATATTAACATGCAAGATAGTAGAGGAAGAGTTGATGCAGGAATGCTGGGATTCTAATTGATCTTCTTTTCCTTAGTTTAATAGTAACAGCAATTTCTGCAATGTTATTTAGAAAATACTTTCATCAAAGATAAGTTGAAAGCATCTATATATATTGGATGCATTTCATTAAGAAATGGAACATAGCATCCTTACGTATCATGTTGCTAATATGCAGAGAATTCAGTCAAGAAAATACTAGAAATGCATACACTAAGGTACATTTGCTGTTTTCCTGTGATTTTGCCAAAAAGCAGATAAGGAGCTTACAGTTTGGTACAAAAAGCAATTAAAGTTGCCTTTATAGAGAAACTTCTTTTGCCTGAAGAAAGTGATAATAAGGTAGGCCTGTTAGGCTACCTCAGGGAAAACTTTCTCCAGGCATAGTTAGTCCATAAGGGAGTGAAAACACTTCAGTCAGACAGGAGGTGAAAGTAGAAAATATTCTAGATGTTAAAAGTCAAGACTAAAGCTGTGTTTGACTTTTCCTGAATAGATTTCTATTATTTTAGTGTTTATTTGGTACTTAAGACTATAAAAAAGCAGTAAACTGGAAAAAAGTTCCTTAGTTATTAACTCAGACACTCACTTTTATAAACAAAAGAGCCTCTCAGAAATGTGTATATATATATATATATATATATATATATATATATCTCCAGTTTACTGGCATACATATTGTATGTTCATGTAAAAAATTAACTCTTGTCTCTTCCAGCATATTATTTAGGTAGAATTTTCAATGAAAGTCTCCCATAGGAAATATGGCACAAGATTCTCAGACAGAAACATGCAGGCATTGCAACACTGAAGCCAGATTTGTCTCCAGAATGGAGACAGATGTTCCTACTAGGTATACATATTGGTGAGGTTTCTATTGCTGTGACAAATTACTTGAAATAAACAATTTATGAAGAGAAAATTTTATTTTAAGTCATGATTTTAGAGTTTTCAGTCTATGGTCACTTGGCCTTGTTGCTTTGGGCCTGTGGTAGCCTAGTACATCATTGTAGGAGCACATGACAGAGAACACTATTCCCCTTATGGCAACCAGGAAGCAAAAAGAGAGATTAGACAGGGTTCGAGGTTCCAATACCCTCAAGGACATATCCCCAGTAACTTAATTTCTTTTCACTATAATCCACATCTGAAAGTTTCCACTAAGAGAACCTCTGGCTCACTTGGGACATATATAGGTGTTATGATTTATATCTTAATGAGCCCCTTAAGCCTTATGTGATCATAGGTGGGATGTTTGGAAGACAGTAGGATTGTATGGTATTATAGCTGACTTGCTGTTAGAGGTGGGTCTGGTTGGAAGAGGTGAGTCACATGGATGTGATCTGGAAGGCTACAGCTCCCTTCCCAGCTCCTGTCTTCATTTCTGCTTCCTGTCTGCCACACCATCTCCTTCACCATGCCCCTCTGTCGTGGTCCTACCTTGGAACCAGCTGACTAGGAAGTGACACATGAAACAAAATAAACCTTTCCTTCTTTAAGTTATGGATGCCATGTATTTTCTCATAGCAATAAGGAAAGTGACCAAAAAAAGGGGGTTTTGGAAGACATTTCCAAACCATAGCATTTCCCAGTACCCTTTGGGTTGTTGTTTTTTTTGTTGCTAATCAGTTTTCCATCATGGGGACAAAATTCTAGGAAAAATCAATTTAGAATGAGGAAAGGTTCGTTTTGGGTCACAGTTTCAGGTTCTCAGTCCCTTGCCAGTTGGTTCCATTGGTCTAGGACTGCGTTGAGGTTAAAAAAAAATGGCAGGAATGTGTGTGAAAGGAAGCTGGTTGCCTCAGGGCAGCTAGGAAACAGAGGAGAGAGAGAGAGGGAGAGAGAGAGAGAGATCCATCCACCCCAAGGGCATGCTTGTAATGATGTAACTTTATTCCACTAGTTCCTGCTTTCTATAGATTCCAATGCTTCCTGTTAGCACCACAGGTTGCAAACCAAGACTTTAGACATTTAGGAGACATTTAAGGTTTAAATTATTACAGTCCACTTGAAAGAAGAGTGTCAGCTATCGTACAAAACACAGAATACACAGAGTATCACATAGGGTTTCCATGTTAGTATCAGCACTGAAGAACCCTCCAGGCCAAGATCCTTGAAATAAAAGACAGCCTAATGCACTGAGCAATAAACAACTTTGTTAGTTTTCTGTGATTATTTTAACTAAGTACTATAATTGGTTGACTTAAGATAACCTGTGTTTGTTTTCTCAAAGTTCTGAAAGGTAGGATTTTGAAATGATAGGTCTACATTCCTTCTTACGGCTCTAGGGAAGAATGTGTCTTGACCTCTTTTCAGTTTCTCCTGCTTACCAACAATCCCTGGCATTCCTGAGCTTGTAGTAATGTAACTTCTGTCTCTTTCCCCATCATCACACTAAATTTTTCCATGTGTCAGTGTCTCCACATGATCATCTTAAAAGAACACCAGTCCTATGGGATATAGACCCACCCTAGAATATTCTTTCAACTTACTTTAGCTACAACAACCCTATTTCCAGAAAGTCATTCTGAGGTTTCTCTCAATATGAATTTTGAAGGAATGCTAATCAACTCAGTAATTAATGTAATCACAGAAACTGAAACTCTAAAGAGCTGAAGATGGAAATTATTAAAAGCCTACAGGTCAACAGAAGCTGGACTGTGACTTTCAACTTCTTATTTTGTTGAAAAATTAAAAAAAGAAGTCATTAAGGGAGTTATTAGTTTGTGCTCTGATATCAAGGGACATTATCTGATGTTTGTTTTCAAAAGATTATTCTAGTTATATAATAGAAGATATTTTAAACCAGGGAATCTTTCACAAGAAGGTTTGGGTCAGATGATGTATTAAAAGTTAATAGAAGGTCTTGTTTATAACCTTTTTATACTAGACATTTTTAGCAAAATGGAAAGGAAACTGTCTGAAGTAACTTTGTAGTTCATTGAAAAATTCATATTGCCAAAAATAGACAATTGGGTGTCCAGGAATAATAACCATAGCATTTTTTATTTGCCAATTTAGCCTCTCTGTTAATAAACAAGTACTAAGCACCTAACACCTGTCAATCAATATGCTAGACATCAGGGATTAAATGGTGGGGAAGAAGTCAGGATGGAACTATAATCAAATGAGTATACAGCAGCTGGACATGATGGTGGACCCTTTTCATCCCAGCACTCTGGGAGCCTGAGACAGGAAAGTCATAAGTTCATGGCCAGTTCACACAATATAGCAACTTAGTAAGACCCTGTTTCAAAATAAAAATTAATAAAAAGACTGAGTATGTAGCTCAGTGTAAAAGTCCTGGGTTCAAGTAAAACAATTAGTACTGCAAAAAAATTTAAAGAATCTACAGCTGCGATGTGACATAGTGAAACAAGGGTTAAGATTCTATTGAACAGTATGGATAGTGGCCCCCAAAATGGAGTGGAGTAGCCCAAAATGGAACATGCTGAATAATCACGCTCCAGGGATCTTACAAGGACAAATGTCAAGGGCACTGTGGTTGTATGAAACCTTCCCCAGAACATGATCCAACAGGCTATTGGCTCAAGGGTGCAGGGCTCCTGCATGGGCACTGCATGAAAACCACATAAACTGGACCCTCAGTATGTGGTCCTCTATGAGACAGAAATTATATTGCTTACACAATGGGCTAAGCTCTCTTCTAAACCCCTTAAGAACCCTTAGACAAAGAGCTTTCTTTTACATGCATTTGTTTACACCCTACCTTCTCCTACAGTTTCATTTTTCATCACATGGGGACACAACCTCAGCATCCCAGCATAAGAGGAATACAGTAATCAAACAATCACAAAAATAAACTGATAGGAAAAGTGTAATAAGAAAAATACACATAAAAGTAAGCACATGGAAATTGCAAATGTGTTACCCTGTGTTACATTGCTTCATAGTATGATATTGGACAAGAAATGTTGTGCAAATGTGTAAGACAAAATTCTAAATATAGCTTTGAAGACTTTCAGCCCATGGTCATTCAAACAAGCTCAAACAACAATGATATATGAAAGGGTTTTGAAAATGCAACTAAAATCCCAAGACAATCAACTTTGAACTATGGAGAATATCTGCATGGTACTGACCTGGGGAGTTAAGCCACTGTATGGGTTTGATCCTGTGTCCTCCCAAAGTCTCATGTAATCCTGCCATGGACAGGACTGAGTCTGGCGTTTGTGATTGGTTTTTTGTCTGGCACTGGGATTGGTGATGTGAGTGTTGCACCTGCCCAGGGTTGGAGCCAACATACAATGTAAGGGTGAAAGGAAGGCACATCTCTCTTTTGCTCTCTCTCACCAATTTGCTTGCTGTTGTGGTGGCCATAAATGGCTGCCCTGCCACGCCATGCTGCCTTGGAGCCAACTAACCATGGACTGAAACCCCTGCGAACTGTAAGAAATAAACCTTTCCTTCCCTAATTTTGGGCACCAGGTATTTTGTCTCAGCAATGAGTGAAAAGTAACTAAGACAGAATTTGGTACCAGAGGAGGGGGGTTATTGCCATAACTAAACCTGACCATGTGTCTCAAGAGCCTTTGGAAATGGCTTGTGGGAAGAGTTTCAAAAGCTTTGATGATGTTGCCTAAATAGTCGGAACAGCTTAGGCTGTTCTGTATGGGAGATTGTGGTCAGAGCTCAGAAGATCAGAAGGTTGTTAAAAAGCCAGCCAGTAAAGACCATGCTCTGGTGGTTTCTGCTGGAAAGAAGTACTGCATTGGTTGTTGGACTCCACATGATGTGTTATGGATTGGCAGAAAGTTTGTCTGCATTCTGCCTGTGCCCAGAGACTTTGCCTGAGATTGAGATTAAGGGCGATGGACTGATCAGTCTGGCAAAAGAAATTTCAGGAGCCAAATGTTGAAGTAGAGACCTGGCTATTTTAGGGAACTTTTAGCCAGATTCGTGATGTGAATCAACAGTGAAGAGCCCAGCATGGTGATTTAAAATGTTGTGAGTTTGGCCAGAAAGCTGTGGACTGTAAAGATAGAGCTGAGACCTTGATTGTGGATAAGGAACAGGGTAATAAAAAAGATGGCCTGGAGGCATCCCAGGAAGCAGTGGGTCTCCACCCTTTTTCAGCCTCAGGCCTTCAAAAGTGAAAGAGTTTGCTTGGAGGAAAAGTTGCAGAGTGCCATGTTCTAGAGTGGTGACAGAAGCCACAGGAGGTTTCAAAAGGGTCACAGCCACAGCAGGTTCCAGAATTGCAGTGGCCACACCAGATTCCAGAATGGCAGTGGCATAGAGAATCTTTTCCTCACAATCAGGTTCAGAGAGCTCAGTGGTCCAGGTAGTCAAGCCCTACAGCCAAGAGAGAGGAAAGTCTGGTTACTGCTCCAGCTGGCAGCAGAACTTGGCAGCACCCATATGGTGCTGGTTTTTAGTGCAAGGAAGATGTGCAGCTTCCACCCTGACTACAGAAGGCAATATGTAAAGATGTAAGGGTGAAGCCAAGGGAACAATGGAATACTTAAAAGTTTGAAAAAGCCAGAAATGTGGATTGTCCAAGAAAAACTGTAAAAACCAGAGTGGGCTTAAGAGAAGCTATGGAAGTTCAAACTCCTGAAAATGATGCAGGGGTGGAGTCACTCAAGCCTTTTGGAACTTGTAACCAGATTGGTTCACATGCTGAGTGTAGAACTCCAGGACTTAATGTTTGCCCTGCTGGATTTTGGACTTGCTTTTGTTCCAATGCTTTGTATTCCCCTGTTTTTAACTTTTGGAATGGTAATGTTGTCTTGTGCCTTTATATTTTGGAAGTGTTTAACCTCATTTTCATTTGTACAGAGGGTTACAAATAAGATTTTGCCATAGATCTCGGAGGAGATTTGGGACTTGAACTTTTCAGCAATGCTGAAACTGTTAGGACTTTGGCAACTCTTGAAGATAGGCTAAATATCTTTTGTATAAAGGATGTATATGAGTCCTTAGGGGGGCCGGGGTGGAATGTATGGGTTTGATGCTGTGTGCCCCCAAAGTCTCATGTAATCCTGCCACGGACTGGGCTGACTCTGGCATTTGTGATTGGTTTGTGGTCAGGTACTGGGATTGGTGATGTGACTGTTTTACCCTCCCAGGGGTGGAGCAAACATACAGTGCAAGGGCAAGAGGAAGATGCATCTCTCTTCTGCTCTCTCTCACATGTTTACTTTCTGTTGCTGTGGCCATGAATGACTTCCCTGCCATGCCATGCTGTCTTGGAGTCAACTAACTATGGGCTGAAAACTCCTAGAACTGTAAGAAATAAACCTTTCCTCCCCTAATTTTTGGTGTCAGGTATTTTGTCTCAGCAATGAGTGAAAAGTAACTAAGATAGCCACTTAGAATCAGAAGGCTTTTTATAGCATTAGCCATAGAACCACTCTATGACTAGTGCTATAAAAGGGAATCAGAGACATAAGAAATATGAGATGAATTTGAGGCACCAAGGCTTTTAAATGGAGGAGATTCTGTGATGGTATATTGTGCAATTGACGGAAGGTAAAACTGACCTAAAGCTGAGACCCAGCCTTCAAATCTCACTCCTACATCTGTTAGGAACTGAATTCTTCTGATAGTCTGAAGCAACTTGGAAATAGATATTGCTCAAGAGCCTTCATAGGAGTGCCCAGACAGCTAAGACCTTTATTTTAGCCTAATTAGACCCCCAAGCAGGGAACTCAGTTGAACCAAATTATACTTCATACTAATAGAAACAAAGAGCTAATAAATGAATTTTGTTATAAACCTTTAGTGTCTGTCATTTCTTATTCAATTTAGAAGAATGATTAAGCAGATTACTGCTGGAGGAAGTGAATCATAGGAAAACAACTTATTCTGGGATGTCTCAGGAACTGATTGACAATAGTATCCCTATCTCCACCAAAGGCTTTTAAAGTTTCTGCTTCATTCTTGGGAATTCACTATAAATGAAAGTTCTAAAATTTTAAATGTCACAATTACAAATTGCTTCCTTGTAGCAAGTTAGAATCTACTTCTATAGTGTCCAGATGGACCCTTATTCTAAACTGGAGGATAGCTAAAATATAAAGTTTAGAGAAGCTACACACTGATATAATCCACAAATAGGAAGGAATCATTTTAAAACTATAAACAGTAGCAGAGCTGACCATGGCATCTTCATTTGCTTGATTACTTCTTATAAAGTTAGTCATGTGCTCCTCTCAAAGTAACAGTGTCCATTTTAAACATGAAGTAGACACCTGGGAAAGGTTGCATAAGTTGCAGACATTGAATAACTATTAAGTGGTGGAAACAGAATGCAATGTTCATTTGAATTGCCTATTATTATATTTGTTTTTCTAGAAAAGGTTAGAGTTTCCTGGCTGAGGGGTATTCAGGGAATTAGATAAAGTAGTCCATTTAATCATTGATCAGAACTATATAAAGTGATCAATGTTTAAAGAGTTTTGTTATTTTTATTTTAGGATTGTCTTCAACTTAAAAACTTTATAATTATTGTAAGAAGTGATGCATATTTCAGCAAAGGTTAGGTTATTCTCTTGAGGTCAACTGGACCAAGAACATTTCCCAGTCATGGGAGGTCTGTAATTCCCAAATAGAAAGATGTCTGGGAGCCATATTATAAATCAGTTTTTTCAAGAGAAGAAGACAGTAATTCATTTGAATTTATATATAGTCCTAATCCTTTAATTATTCTCAACATGGCTTCAGTTGTAGGGATGCAAATCTAAGCTTTTTGACATTTTGGGGGTGATACTTTTCCAGTTTCATCATTGGTCTATGAAAGTGCACTGTTTAAATTGTGTGCTATTCATTTTTACATTATTTAAATTGTGTGCTACTCTTTATTAATTTTTTTAATTTTAAAGAGAATAACAAAGCAATAAAAATGATGCAGAATTTCAAAACAAGATCATAAGGAATCAGCAATGATTATTATGTTGGATATTGTTATTTTCAAAATAGTTGCCCAGAGCCAGGCGTGGTGGCGCACACCTTTAATCCCAGCACTCGGGAGGCTGAGGTAGGAGGAGTGTTGTGAGTTTGAGGCCGGCTTGGGCTACAACATGAGCACAAGGCCAGCCTGAGCTACACAGTGCAAACCTGCCTCAAAAAACCAGGGCCGGGAGTTTGGCTCAGTGACTTAAGTGCCTGTCTGACAGATGTGAGGTTGTGAGTTCAACCCCCGGTGCTGAAAAAACAAACAAACAAACAAACAAAAAATAGTTGCTCAGATTACCAGAAAAAGGCATGTAAATTTCATCAAACAACATAAGGACTAGCTGTTCCTTTCAATGAACTAATACAATTAATATAATTTTCATAGCTATCCTCTGTGTGTGTGTGTGTGTGTGTGTGTGTGTGTGTGTGTAGTTTTTGGTTTCTTTTTGTCAACTCCAGTTAGCTTAAGCAGTTAATACTTATCCATAATTTTTCTTTTGACTCCCTGAATATACAGTAAAAGTTTTGCATTTTAAAAATGTCTACCTGTGGATTGGTATTTTGGAAAATAAAAGTTAACTCTTTATATGATTTTACTTTCTCATTAAATGGATAAAAATGCCATATATATGTATATATTACAATTTGTTCATAAAATATGTGTGGGATGTGTTACTTTCCTTGGTTATACTGGAGTAACAATGAAAGCAAACATCAGTTATTTGGGGGGACTTATAGGATACCCTTTCCCTTTAAAACTAAAGCCTATGCTTATTTATAGCTTCTATTGACAGTTAAGTTTATAATAAGGGAAACCATGTGTTCAGTGTTTAGTGTACCTTTGAATTGTAACTTATTATATGCTTAGTCATGTATTCCTCTTAGCTATTTATCCATTCCTCCTCTAATCATGGGATAAAAACATTGAATTGATTATGCATTTCACCTCAAATCAATTAACTAGTGGTGGCTGTTTGAATGCAAGTCTGAGACCCATTCTGAGTTTAAGGCCTAATTTTGAAGTGAAGAAAGTCATGGTTGATTATCAAGAGTATCATGGATATAGAGGAATGTATGGATATAAGCACCGTGCACCCAGGATCTCATCAGTTCATCTCTTTCATCTCAGTTCATGGAAGAATGAAGTTAGGTA
>RJWM01000716.1:116906-194986 GCA_004363535.1 Dasyprocta punctata
TCCTTTGCACAGGATGAGGATGTTTACAAAGTAAGAACCCTGGCTCCCTGCTGAGTCTCTCAGCTAAACTTTTGGCCTTCTCAAATTGACACAATGGCCAGGTAACTACTTATGCTCTACACCCCAGAATGTAGAGCTGCTGAGTTACTTAATTAAGCTGCTAGACTTCTCAAGTTAACACAATGTATAAACCCTAACAGGTATGAATGTTAAAACAAAACAAAACAAACAAACAAACAAAAAAGAGTTCATGGTTTCTCAGTGTCCTGGGCTGAAATGAGGAGATCCACACTGGCTGCATTTTCCATTACTACAACAGAGTACCCCAAACAGTAATTTATGAAGAACACAGGTTCATCCAGCTCTCAGTTCCAAAGGCTGGGAAATCCAAAGTCAGATGACCACATGTGGTGAGGGCCTTCTTGCTGGTGGACAATCTACAGAGTCCTGAGACAACCTAGAGTGTCACATGGACAGATAGAGCTGTTTTTTAACACCAGGCTTTCCTGAGACACTCATTATTCTGCTAATCCATTGATACATGGATGGATTAATATGCTTGCTTCAGCAGTATGTACACCAAAACAATTGCATCAATCTGTTCATGAAAGCATACCTAATAATCCAATCACTTGTTTTTGGCTCCACCTGGTCTCACTTTTTAATACCTCACAGCGAACATTCAATTTCAGCTATGGTGGCAACATTTAAACCACAGTATCTATCATATTAAATCTTCAACTTTGCAATCAATATACTGAGTGTTTAAAATATACTACATCCTCTACTGTCTACAGTTCTGTCACAGTTTCCTATTCAACATTACAAAAGAAATGCTTAATTTGCTGGAAGACAAAATAGATAAAACTTGACACAGATGTAGGGAAAGACTTTCTGAACAAAACCCTAGTGGTGCAAGAAATAATGCCAAGAATCAACAAATTGGATGCCATCAAATTAAAAAGCTTCTGTGCAAGGTAGAAAACCACCAACAGAGTGAAAAGACAACCAACAGAATGGAAAATTATTTTCACTAGCTACTCCTCAGGTGAAGGACTAATAGCTATAATACATGAAGAAGTCAAACAAATCAGATCACCCCCAATTTAAAGACCCAATTTAAAAATGGGCATTTGAGATGAACAGACACTTCTTAGATGAAGAAATATAAATGGTCAGTAAATGCATAAAAATATTGCTGACCATTTCAGAAATGCAGATTTAAACACTGAGATTCCATCTTGCTCCAGAGAAAATGAACCAATAAGACATGTTGGCAAGGCTGTGGGGCGAAAGGAATTTTTTATTGTTGATGGGGCTATAACCATATACAAGCACTATGAAGAGTTCTCAAAAACTAAAACTAGAAATTCTTTTTGATACAGTTATTCCCCTTCTAGGAATCTTCCCAAAAGAGTTAAAAACATCATGCCACAGTTATGTATGCATACCCACGTTTATACTTCAGTAGCACATAATAGCTAAATCTTGGAAACAGCCTATATCACCATCAATGGATAAATGGATAAGGAAAATGGCATTTATACAAAATAGACTACTACTGTGCCATAAAGAAGAATAAACTTAAAGGCAATGGATGTACCTTATGATCACGATGTTAAGTGGAGTAACTTAGACACACAAAGTTAAATATCACATGGTTTTTCTTTTAAGAAACACACACATACACACAAGTAGATATATGAAAACAAAACACAGATAATAGTAAGACAGAGAGAGTATTGTATTCCTGTGTGCACAATATATCTAAAAGTGTACCTTGACTTAGTGTATTTGCCTTACATGTTTTGCATGTTCTTTGGACTATAGTCTGGTTTTTAAATTGTACATATGATAACCAACTTGTAAGGCCTTATAAATAAATGAATCTTATGCTGAAAAAATAAAAGGGAATGGAGTGAAGGGAAACAAAGGAAAAATAAAATAAGACCTACTAAGCCAATCAATCCTCACTATACCCTATTAGACAGCACCACTGTAATTTGCTTTTATATATAAGGAAACTAACCATAAAAGTTAAGTAGCTCATTCAATAAAATGTTCTTAGAACTTAACTGAGCTGGATCTGAACCCATACAGCCTGAGTCACAGCATTCAGATTTTCAATAAAGTATAAAAAGTCTCATGATTAAAAGACATTAACTTAGTTTTAAGTGCAAGGTTGGTGAGAACACCATTTAAAAGTATGCTGCTATCCCATTTTAGAATAATAGCAAACATTTCATAAAACGTCCATCCCAGAGCAACCGCAGGAATCAGCCTCACAAGTTTCCTGTGCCAAATAATGTCAGCGCTCCACTGCCACTGAGCTTGGAGAATCAACTTCATGCTGTCCCTCCATGTGACTCCACCTCCACACCAACGTCTTTCCCAGGACTCGAGCTGTAACTGTGCTTATGCCTAAACTATATAGTTGTTTGGTCAGGTGTGGCTTCGTAAGGGCATCTTCTCCTGGATGTCATCCTAATATCAGTAAAGGAAAGAGATGCAGACTTTGTATTTTTGAGCTATGCAAGCTTTGGTTGGTTTAATTTTAACTTGAAATCTTTTTACAAAAATATTTTAACCACAAATGTTAATTTTGCACCTTAATGGGATTCAGGGGGATATTAACACACACTCATAAAGTGTGCACTGATCAAGTCCAGTCACCCTTTTCTCCAATCCTCAAACATATAACGTCAGTCTCAAAACCCAGTAATCACAATTCTACTTTCAGGGTGACTCTTGGCATTTCAACATATGAGATAGAACACATAGTACTTATTTTTGTATGTCTGGGTTATTTCACTTAACATAATGACTTCCACTTCCATTAATTTGTTGCTAATAACAGGATTGCATTTTTCTTTACAGCTGAGTAATACTCCACTGCATATGCATAACACGCTGTCTTTTTCCACTCACCTTTTCAAGATTGTATAATTTACTCTATATCTTAAGTATTGTAGATAAGGTTGCAATAAAGATGAGTATGCAGTTATCACCTCGGTGTGATTATTTCATTTTTGGGGGGTATATAGTCAGAAGTGAGATAACTGTAGCAATATTGTAGATTTATTTTTAGTTTGTTAAGGAGCCTCTACATTGTTTTTCATAATGGCTGTGCTAATTTACCTTCCACCAACAGTACATAAAGGCTCTTTTTTCTCCACGTCCTAGCCATCATTTTAAATTCTTTAATAGACATTCAAAGTGGGGTAAATTAGTACCTCACTCTGGTTTTGATTTACATTTCCCTAATGGTCGATGATATCAAATATTTTTGTCATATATTAGCTCATTTGTTAACTTTTTGGGAAGTGTCTATTCAGGTCATTAGCCAATTAACTGGATTATTTGATTTTATTGACTTTTTTGAGTTCCTAATATAATCTATATGTTAGCATTCTGATGAATAATTTACAAATATTTTCACCCATTCAATGGATACCCTCTTCACTATTGATTGTTTCCTTGCTGTGCAGACAAATTTAGCTTAATGCAATCCACTTTGTTAAATATACATATATATATATTTTGTTTGTTTGTTTGTTTGTTTGTTCCCCCCCCCCCCCGGCACCAGCGATCGAACTCACAGCCTCGCACCTGCCAGACAGGCACTTCAGCTGCTGAGTCAAACTCCCGGCCCTGGTCTTTTGAGGCAGGGTTGCACTATGTAGCTCAGGCCGGCCTTGCGCTCACGTTGTAGCCCAAGTCGGCCTCGAACTCACAACGCTCCGCCTACCTCAGCCTCCCAAGTGCTGGGATTAAAGGTGTGCACCACCATGCCCGGCATAATTATATGTTTGTTTAGTTTGCTTTTTGGGTCCTACTCAGAATCATTATCTGTACCAACTTCTTGAAGAATTTCCCCTATATTTTATTACAGTACTTTCAAGGATTCAGGTCTTACATTTACATCTTTAGTCCATTTTGAGTTGAGTTTTGTAAAGAGAGAAAAGGAGGTGCCAAATTTTAGTATTCCACGTTACTGTCCAGTTTTTTCACCACCATTTCTGGAGATGCTGTCATTTCTGAAATATGTATTTTTTGCACCTTTATCAAAGTTAATTAACTGCAGATGCAAGTTTTTATTTGTGGAATCTCCATTCAATTCCATTGGTCTATATGACTATTTCTGTGCTAATAACATGTTGTTTTAGTTACTATAGTTCTGTTGTTGTGTTGAAATCAGGAATTTTCATGCCTCCAGTCTTGTTCTTTTTGCTCAAGATTGCTGTGACTGTGCAGTCTTTCATTCTTGCATTTGAACTTCCACTTATTTTCTATTTCTATGAAGTCATTGGTATTTTGATGGATAATGCATTTGATGGATATCGCATTGGGTAGTTTACAGATTTTAACCAAAGTAGTTCTTCCAATCCATGAATGGGAGGTTCTTCCATTTTCTCTCTCTTTTTTTTTCTTCAGTATTTTATAAATTTTATTGGTTGGTTCTTTCATTTTTTGGTTAAGTTTATTTGAAGGTATTTTATTTTTGTAGTTATTGTGAATGGGATTACTTTAATTTCTCTTCAAATTTATCCTTAGTACATAGAAAAACTACTGAATTTTGCATGTTGATTTTATAGCCTGCTAATTTAATGAACTCATTTATCAATAATAAAGTAATCATTTGCAAACAGATAATTGCTACCTTCCTATTTGTATACCTTTCATCTCTTTCTCTGACCTAAGTTCTCTGGCTAAAATGCCTAGAAATGATATCAAATAAAAGTAGTGGTAGTGCACCCTCTTATCTTGTTTTTGACTTTAAGGAAAATATTTCCACATAAACTATGATGCTACCTCTAGGTTTGTCATTTATAACTTTTATTATATTGAGGTCTAATCCTCCTTCAATAAATTTGTTCAAGGCTTTTTATAATGAAGGGTGATAACTTTTATCAAATGATTTTTCTATATATATTGAGATGATCATAAGATTTTTATCTTATATTCTGTTGTGATATATTACATTTAATGATTTGCAAATATTAAGCCATCTTTGAATCCCAAGAAAGATCATAGTGAATGATCTTTTGACATGTTACTGAATTCTATTGTTTGAAAATTTTGTGTCTATATTCATCAAGTATATGGAGTTCTAGTTTTCTGTTTTATTATCTTGCTCTCTGGATTTTGTAACAGTAATGCTAAACTCATGGAATAAGTTTAGAAAAGTTCTTTTAATCTATGGAACAGTTTGTGAAGAATTAATATTTGCCCTTCAAAACATTTGGTAAAATTCAGTACTGGAGTTACTCAACTCTTGACTTTTCTTTCTTAGGAGACTATTACTGCTTCAACATCATTAGTTGTTATTCATGTTCATATTGTTTTTAACATGTGTCCAGAAATGTATCCAGTTCTTCTTGGTTTTCCAAATCATTAGCACATTCTCACAATAATCTCTAGTGGCCCTTTCCATTTCTATGATATTTATTATATTATATCCTGTCAATTTCTGATTTTATTTATTTGGGTTTCCTCTTTATTTCTTGATTAGTCTCACTAAGGATCTGTGGATTTTTTTTAATGCTTTCAAAATACAGTATATTTTTCCACTGATGTTTTGTATTTACTTAACTTCTGATTTTCAAAACTATGGTCTGATTTTTATTAATCCTTTTCTTCTAGTAACTTTGCTTTGGTTTTTCTATGCTTTTCTAAGTTCTTGCAATGATCTGTTAAATTGTTTGGAATCTTTGTATATTTTATTTAAAATTCAAAGCTATTAGTTTACCTCTTAGTATGCTTTACTGCATTTCACAAATTTTTATATGTCATGTTACCATTTTAGTTTGTTTTAATACATTTTCAATTTTCCTTCTGATTTCCTCAAAGGCCCATAGTTTATTTGAAAGTTTGTTGTTCATTCTCTATACATCAGTATAATCCCTAAAATTATTATTTATTGAATTCTATTTTTATTTCAGTGTAATAAGAAAAATACAGCATATGATTTCAAGATTTTTAGTCTATAACATAGTTTTCTATGATCAATACATGGTCTATTCTACAGAACATTCTGTATAATAATGAAACAAATGTGTATTCTATAGCTTTTGAATGGGAAATTTTGTATATGTCACTTAAATTCATTTAATCTACAGTAGGGCTTAACTCTCGTATATGTTTGTTGATATTTTTGCTTTTGGTTTGTCTGTCCATTGATACAAATGAAGTGTTAGAATTCCCCAGGATTATTGTTTGGAGTGTATAGCTCCCTTATTATTCTAGTGGGACTTAGGCTTTCAAATTCTTTCATAAGGTAATTAACTTTCTTTCATTTCTGGATGGAGGGCTGCCTTAAGTATTCTTCACAAAACTAGTCTAGTGGTCTAAAATTTTCTTTCATTTTGCTTCTCTTACAGGTGTGAATGGCAGGGGCCATGGGTCATTTAGACACTGACACAGTGTAAACTATGGAGAAATTCCTTAATCATAGGCAAAGCACTACAGGAGTTAGAACTTTCTATCCATATTTTGCCTTCATTTCTGAAGGACGACCTTACTTGGTGTGGCAAACTTGGTGGGTAGTGTTTTGTTTTATTTTGTTTTGTTTTGTTTCTTTTTTTAACACAGGGAAGAAGCTATTCCATTTTCTCCTAGCTCATAAGGTTTCTGGCTGGGAAGTTTAATGTTTTTCTAAAGGGAATTTCCTTCAATATTATTTGATGGCTTTCTCCTGGAGGTTGTAAATTTATTTCTTCATCTTATACATTTGGCACAACTTCTACATTATGAGTTGTTGAAAATATTTTCTCATCATGTGTATTTGGGCTTCTACAGGTCTCCTGTACATGTATGTCTATATATTTTAAACAATGAGGGTTAATTTATGTGATTATTTAATTGAATAACTTTTCTATGTTCTTAATCTTTCTCTCTTCACTTTCACATATCCCAAAGACGTGGATTTTTGTTTCTTTACTGGTACTCAAACTCTCTTGAAAGTTTTCTTCATTCTTTCTTATATTTTTCTTTTTGGATGTGATACTTGAAAAGATAGGTCTTGGCATTCAAACTCACCTGATAAGTCTGTTCTTGAGCATGTATAATCTTCATTTCCAAGGTTCTGGAGATTTTGAAAAAATCTCCATATTTTCACTGAATTTCTCCTCAGATTCGTATTCTGTATTGTATTCCTAATTTCATTTAACTGTTCATGTATATTTTCTTAGATCTCACTGAAACTTTTAAAGTATTGCTTTGAATATTTCATCAAACATTTCATCCATTTAGATATTTTGGAATCCTTTCCTAGAGAGCTATTATAAGTAGGAGATATTACTTTACTTTGATTTTTTTTGCTCCTATAATGACATTTGAACGTCTGGTAGGTATGATACCTCTACTAGCTTTATAAATTGACCGTTTTAGTAAATAGTTTTTCTTAAATATGTGTCTTAGCGAGTCTGCTTGTTCTGTAACTTTGGCTCTGATTTTAGCTAGGCACTGTAGTCTAACTCTCTTAGTGTGTCTGCCTGTGATTAATGAGTTTCTCCAGTTTACACCACATCAGTGTCTGAATGACTCACAGTCTTTGCCAGTCACACAGGGTTGGGACACTCCAGCACTTCCATCAGGTATGATGTTCAGCACGATGAATGCTGCTGTGCTCTCTATGTGACTATCCTATAATAGAGATTAGGTAGAAATTAGGTTTTCCTTTGTTACTGTGAATCGAGCTCTAAAATTATCAGAGCCTGTAACAATGGAGGAGGAAGGATTCATGGGGAACCTGAAACAATTGTTCTCCCACCAAGAATATGAATTCTGGTATTACACAGGGAAAGTAGTGCCTGGAGCTAGAGTACAACTTCTATTGCACTCACACTTAGTCCTGAGGGCAAAGCATTACCACACAAAGTGGTGTGGGATGGCCATCAGCAAGTCCTGCACAGGTGGGGTGGCACCAGGAAATGTGTTGTTTCTCTCTGATAACACTGTGATAGTGTCTACACAGGAAAGAAACCTTGGCTTGAGCTGGGCAAAGTTACACTCAGATCCCATAATCATTCATCACTAAGAACATGGTCATGGCCAGTCTTGTTCTCCTGTCCTCCTTCAGACATTGTGCCTGCTTGGGTGCTAGCAGAGGCAGAGTTGCTCTGTTCCCTCTAGCCCTGTGTGCACATAGCAAGAACCAGTGGCTGGGCACATTCCTGTGGGTGGGAGAGGAGGAAAATCGAGGCATTCCTTTCTCACAGTGTCCATAATCGGCACCTAAAATCACAAGGGTTGGGAAAATGGGAACTACATGCTCACTTCCCTCAGTATCGGAACCACTTGTCCCTCATTATTGGGCTTGTCTTTAGTCTCAGAGGGTAAACACCTTGGTCTCCTGGTTATCAAAGGTGGCATTGGTCATCTTCCTCTGTCACAGCACTCATCCTTAATAGCTCATGACCTTCAGAGAGCTTAAATCAGTCACTTTTCTGGACCTAATTGGGTGCAGCTACCTCCTAAGCCAGTGCAGTGGGATATCAGTGGAAAAACATACATGGGAAAATGCAGGGAATTCTGCCCATAGTGGAATCAAAATTCAGATGATAACTCACTTTTCAAGGTGGTTGCTAATTACTGCAAACTAGATGGTGCGGATTCATTTTCTAAAGCAGAACTCTGTGCAGACTTTATGCTAGTTATCTGAGTAGGCTGCAAATCTGTGAGGATTGTGAAACTTTCTAGTAGCTAGAATTGATACAACCGATATTGTAAGTTTGGTGGACCTCTCTCTTTCATTCTTAACCTTGCAAAATGAAGACTTTCCATCTCCCAGAAAGGGAGCCAAATGGCGGACAACAGCATGTTTTGTTTCGCTTTGCGTGCTATTGTCCCAGGTCTCTGACTCTAATAAGTTTCCAGTCTTTCTCTTGATGATCTCCAGTGTCATCCCATAGTTAGTCACCTAAAAATATAGCTTTACGTCAGTTAATTGAGTTCTTTTTTATAGAGGAGAAGGTGAGTCTATTCATCTATTTTAAATCTCCCTCCTAAAATTCTTAAAAGACCTTTCAAAATGTACTAAAATTTAGTGGTGTTTTCTTACTTTGCTCACTCTTTAAAAAACATATAGGCAGTTCTGTGTCTTACTGGGTTGCTGTTTGCAATTCACCGTGCATTTTGTTGCTTGGTGTTAGAACTATTCTCTCAGTCTGCTTTCTAATTCCAAAGTACTACTGAAATTTTGTCGTAAATCAGGAAGAGGGGCAGAATTTCTCTAGACTTTTAATTTCAGTAATCATTATGCTGGATTTTGTTTTCTTTGCTATACTTCCTGTTGGCTATCAGCAGTTTAGTGTTGGGTCTACTTTGTTACCCTTTATACACATTTTATGGACTAACTTATGTAGACAGTCACACATTACAAAAATTAGTCTATTCTGATGCCAGAGTTCATTAAAAAGTCCTTTTTATTTTCAAAGGGATTAGGGAAGGTTCTAGATGTTTAGGTATTTGTGAAGCTAAATGTGTCAGATTCGGTGGATTATGGGTTTTCAATATTTGCTTATGAAAACTGTGAGCAATCTTGTGAGATGAGAAATCCATCTTCCACATGTTTTGAATGATATCAGTATTGATAAAAACCAAACACATTCTTGTAGAATGCTTAGAAAATGGAAAAAATATTGTTCCTTAAAATAAGAGTTGTTTTGAGTATGCAGTATGATTAAAAAAATGAGTGTTTGTCTTTTTAAAAAAAGTTTATTACAGTTTATCATTAATCCCCTCAAGATACACTCCTCAGTTTTAATACACTTATTTCATCCTTCTTGTCACTTTATGGGGCGGTTCTGAACTCCTTTTTCATGTCTTTAATTGTGCTATCATGGCTGCCTTGATGTTTGAATTGATTCAAGATTTTCACTTTTTATGGATTTTTTTTTTTTTTTTTTGGTACCAGGAATTGAACTCAGGACCTTGCACTTGCTAGGCAGGTGCTGTGCCGCTGAGCTAGATCCCCAGCTTTGTTGACATTGTGACTTTGGGAAAGCACTAGAAGTCACATGGTGCCAGATCTGCTGAATATGGTAGGTAAGGACAGACCACGATGCTTTTATTTGACAAAATGCCATAAACATATCATCAATGAAGAGTGAACATTAATATGGGAAATGTTTAAGCTTAAAAATTATTACAGTGAAAGGACAGCAGCATGGGGCATGCCTAAAGGAGGTAACCACACCTCCACTCGTGGCATGAGATACTGGAGGGGGCTGTCCTCGGTGGGGTTTTGCATAACTTTGCTGTATGGCCTTAGATCCTGTGAACCTTGACTCACCCCAGAAACAAGTCTACAACCCTGATTGTACCACACAGTGAGAGAGTTATTTTTATAAATCAATTTGCCCTTATAAATATGAGTGAAGTCACCAGGCCTACAAAAAAGTCTTTGAAGTTCTCCCTGCCATACAGTTCGCTATGTGGCAGACCGCACTTCAGCCAATATTATTATTAAACCTCTGCTTCATATTACTTTTGTTTTATGAGTCCCTCTTTCTGCCCTAGAGAATTTGACTTATTTCCACTTTGGGGATCTTCAGCTTTGCATCAACCCCACCTCTTCATTCTTCTCCAGAGTGTAGAGAAAGAACCCAAGTGAAGGGGATCTCTCTAAGGAAGACCGCTGCTGTGACATAAAAGACACATTTCCATAAATCCTCCTCAAAATATGCCAAATATTCTCCCTCATTTTGGACACACTTATCACCTTGTTCTGTAATAAGTTTTTTGTTTTAAACATCCACGATATTTCTCAATCATCCCTAAAATGTTGCTATTTTAATATATTATGATCATTTCCAGAACTATTTTCAACCTCTTTCTGAAGCAAATGCTACCTCTGTGGACATATAGGTAGAAATAAACAATCCAGGAATACTATCTATATTAAAATTAATAAATTATTAATGATGATCAACAGAAGAATCCTTCTCTGGCATTTTTGCAATGAAAGATAACCTTTGGTAGAGAGATGCTCCTGAATGTTTTTAAGAAGATGTATAATGCCACTTTGCATAACTGGGAGAATGATCTTGGAAAGTAGTTAACACAATCTCACTAAAGACTGGTCCAGAATAAATTCTTAATTAAAAGTGAAGCTTATCTTTTTATTTAACTGGATTCTTGGTTAGTTTTCAGTTTCATTTCTACTAGATTCCTAACCTGCTTTTAATTTTTATAGTGCCTTACAGAGAAGTAAATTTAAAACTAGGAAAATAATATCTGATATCATGGCTCAGCAATACTATTCCAAAACATGACACCTTGGCAATTGAGAAAACAGCAAAAGCAAAAAGGTCTCCCTCACCTTCCCCTCACCTTTAGCCTCTAAAGCAGGCCATAAAACTAAGATGTCTGCTGTCTCACTTTCTGCCTTCCTCCTCCTTTGAGTATCCTCATGTGACAGATACCTTGACCTATACCTAGAGGAAAGAAATGTCATGCAATATGCACCAGGAATGATCTGCACAAACAGGCCTTACTGTTTTCCCCAGTTTATTGCTATTAGATCAGACCTTTTTTGTTCTCCAGTCAAATTTCTGCAGGACTCCCAGAAGTATTACAGTTTTCTCTGCATCTTGGAGTTTTCGTATCGGAATGCTTCTGTGTCATACAAATTTGCGTTTAATACATTTATATGTTTTTCTTTTATTTGTCATCATATATATCTATTATATATATAATATATATATATATATTATATATATATATAAAACACTTCCTGTAGGAAAGGATAAAAACAAAACAGAAGCTCCAAACCCTTACCTAGATCCTAGATCCTTCATAAGTAGTTTACACTTACATTATTTACATAAAAACACCTATAAGTATTTAGCAAAATTTCTCCTTTTGTATCATATTTGCTGAAATTAGAAAACTATGTTCAAAATAAAATGGTTTTCTTTACAAATGACAATATTACACATGTATTAAATATTTTAGCACTGTAGCAATTATATCTGACTCATTTTGTCAGAAATTACACTCAGGAAGTTAACTTCCAAATGATTTTTAAAGTAACCTATTTTTAAGTGCATTATAATCTTATTTAAGTGTATTTTCTTCATTCTTCAACATATTTTACTATATAATTTTTTTTTCTTATGTCAGCTTTTAATGTAGATTTATAAATTGCTAAACAGTATATAAAATAAGTATTTAACTAAAGTTTATAATCATGTATTTATGGCAAATGTATCTGAAAACTCTATGAGAAGATTCCTATAAATATAGGTGTAAATAATTTAGGATAAATTTGAAAATGAAACACAGCACTGTGGCCAGTGCCAATAGGAAAGAAAATAAATTCAGCATGGTGTATTTTTTCTACAATGTACTTGATTAATAGATGTGTATACTCTTATTTCTCCATTTTTTTAAAAAAACTGCAGCAGACATTCTTGTTCATTTAAAATTAAATTCAAAAATGTGTAGAAGCTTAGGAATAAAAATGACACAAGGGAAAGAAAATGGAAAAGTCATTTATTAGGAAGATAATAATGGTAACCAACTTTTATGGTATTTTACTTCTG
This sequence comes from Dasyprocta punctata, assembly GCA_004363535.1. Lineage (NCBI taxonomy): Eukaryota > Metazoa > Chordata > Mammalia > Rodentia > Dasyproctidae > Dasyprocta > Dasyprocta punctata. The sequence continues at coordinate 129,455 of RJWM01000716.1, forward strand.
GGGATTTTAAACTCTTCATTAAGTGTTAGCTAAAAGACTTCACACATTTTGATTCACTTAATCCTTTTCTTTTGGGCAGAAATAGATATGAATGCATAAAGTGAAATAGAAATCACCACTCCAGGGGGCAAAAACAATGTGCATATTCTATGCCAGATCATATTCTCAGTCAGCTGTATTTAACTGTGAGATATTTAGACAAGGTTGGCTCCTCCCAGTGGTCAGCAGAAGATTGATCAAGAACCTAATAAACTTGGGGCTGAAAATACTTTAAAATGAAGGAAAAAAATGCACCCCTCACACCACAGCCAAGCTATGAAGATAGTAATTTAAGGGTCTTTGGGAAGCATTGCTTCATATTTGAAAAAGGCAGATCAAGGTGTTTTGATGTAACATTTTCTTAATTCCTATTTTTTTCTGAATAAAGGAAGAAGATTTCTGAGAATCACTTCCTGTTAGCTGAGATCATTAGGTCCCACTGTGGAGGCCAGGAAAAAGAAAAGATTTAGAGTTGAACTCCAAAGAGAAATAGAAAACTTTCCTCGGGTACTTTTGAGCAATGAGAAACTGAAATTTTACAATACCAATAAATATGAATAAGCTTAAATGTTCCCTGAAATAAAAACAGTAGTGTATTAGAGCTCTGCAGTGCAGAACTTAGACCAGTGTATTTGGCATTCAGACTATAGATCACTTCTGAAGTAAACCAACTACTGAAGAAACTGCCAAACTAACAAACAAATAACGTGCAATTAATTTAGGAAAAAGTGTAAGTTATCCCACAGACACTAACATATTTGGGACCCTTCTTTATAAGGAAATTTTCACCCTAAGTCTTCAATTCCCGATTTCTACCAGGAACATTTTGGAATCTGAAATTGACTCTTTCTACAATTAATGCCCATTTAACTTTGGTGTGAAGCCATACTGTACTCCATGGCCTTTACTCACTTGTATATGTGGAATCTTCCCACATTTGAAGAGAAGGACAGGGTCTTCCTCATCATTAGGAGTCACATTGGTCTTATTATTTAATCAGTGTCAGAATGTGATTGCTGTAGACATTGTTTTTAAATGTGGTCATCTTGTTTTAAAGAGAGTGATTGATGTTTGTTACATTAAACTCTAATTTTTCTACTTCTCCAACGTTGCCTCTGGATCCTTTAGAATCCTGCAATTTGTGTTACACTTCTGTAGTGTGTTGACTTTTCCTCCATTTGTAGGTCTACAATGCATCATTTCTGAGGACACCCTCAAATGCTTTTCCTACCTCCTCGGGTTCTACTCTTCTCTTACTTTGCTTCAGCCACTGTTATAGTTTGGATCTGGAAAGTCCTCGAAAAGGTCATCTGTTGAAAGTTTGATCCCAAAGAAGTGATGTTCAGAGGAAGAAGGTGGGTAGAACATGAGGGCTCTAACCTCAGCAGTGGATTAATACAATGATGTTCATACCTTAAAGGACTCTAATGTGGGAGCTAGGTGGAAGAAGTAGGATATTGGGACAATGTCTTTGAAGGAATTTTTCTCTAGCTCACTTCACTTTTTCCATGTCCCCTTCCTGGCTGCTATGAGGTGAGCAACTTCCCTCTGCCAGGGTTTCTTCCTAACATAGACCTACATTCAATAGAGCCAAGTGACTGTGAACTGATACCTCAGAAACCATGAGGAGAAGAGGAGAGCCAAAATAAACTTCTCCTTTAAAAGACTGCAACATTGGGTTCCACAAACCCATCCCTCACTTTTCTACTGTAAGTTTTTACTTTAGCATAATAGTTTCCAACTGTGTAGCTCAGTACCTCTGTCTGAGGGACACAGAAAGCAATATTTGTTTTAAATCAATTGATAAAATGAAAAGCATGCACATGTGTGCAAAAGTGACAAAATGGAATTTTCACCATCATTATACTCATTTTGAAAAACATGTTAACTTGAGCATCACAAAGGGTGTAATACACCCACATCACTTTAGGATTTGTTTTAGAAATTCTTTTCTCTTGATTTTTCTGGTAAAAGTAGCTCGATTCAGTACAATGGCAAATGAAAAATCAGATTTGTAAGTTTTGAAGGAGCTCAAAAGTCAGATTACTCATGCAAGGGTAATGAAGATGATCCATTATGGTAAAATGCATGTTTTCATAACAGAAAAGTGGTGTGGATGATGATGATGATGACTTTGATACTGTCCACATGAGCCAAAGTTCCTATGACAATGAAATGAATCAAGAATCAACTGATACAGACACAGGGAATGCAGACCTCCTTGATTCAGATGATGAAGAAAACAGTAATCTGTATGCACAAAAGCCATATTCAAAAATGTATTTATTGTGACACCTCACTAGCTGAACTGAAAGTGTTCATAAGTCTGCTATTCTTAGCAGAGAATTCCCATGGTAATCACAGGAGTGTAAAAAGACTTACAAAAGAGGAATAGATCAAAATATGACATAAAAATTCATGCTCTTGTAGATGTGAAGATTTATGCTTTCAATTTAGAAATTATTCTCTGTATTCATATAGTAATAAACTAAAAAAAATGTCCTGAACAGACTTGTTGCTGCCATCTCCCCAACTTATCAGAATGTGATATTGGTTTACCAGTTTCTAATTGATGTTACACTTGCTAGCAAGGTACAAGTTGACCAGTCCATGAACTGTACACAGAAAGAAAGCAGAAATTCCTAATGAAATGTTGCAATTTCAAAACTGAGAATTGTATGGTGCAATCTGTGGATTATAGAAAGATTTATATTGACCTCATATGTAGCAAAGAAAAACAAACTGGCATTACTGATGTCAACATTGCATCATGATAGAAATATAGATAGAGAAACCTCAAAAAATTTCCTGAGATGGAAACTTTCTGTAACAAAACAAAAGGTGGAGCAGATGTTGATGAGTTATACAGAAACTATGTCATTTGAAATACAAATATTTGGTTGGTGGTTGTGTTTTACTCGATCCTAAAGTTGGGTGGCATATGTAGCTTCATAGGTTGTGGAGTAAATCGCAACTGAAAAATACCATGGGGAAGGCCGGGGGTTTAGCTCAGTGGCATAAGCGCCTGCCTGGCAGGTGCAAGGGTGTGAGTTCGATCCCTGGTACCAAAAACAAACAAACAAACAAAATACCATGGGGAAATTTCCTTAGAACTTTGGGACTAGAAGTCACAAGATATCATTTACAGCAGAGGAAAAACAAAATGTTTCTGCCCAGGGAACTACACAAAAACCATATGAACCACAGTGGTGAGCTGACAGGGGAACAGGCAGGCACAGCGTCCCAAAGACCTACTACAATAACCGGAAAACCAAAATGATGTCAACTGTGCCTTACAAGACAGGACAGGAAAAGAAAACATATGTATTATCACTGTAAGTGATACTTCTGCACAGTATATGTAATCTTCATGTGAGAAGACTGCCTTGGGTGTGACAGTTTAGACAAATATAAGGCCTTTTTTGTGTTTACATTACAGTTCACATAGATTTCTATTTCTGTTGTTATCACTTAGGTTTTGTAAGCGAGTACACAGCTAACGTGAAAAATGTTGATTAGTATTCTAAGCACTCATTATACATTTGATAGTTTATTTAATAGGTATCTTATTTCCTGCTAAGTGCACATTGGGCAACCTAGTATGAAGCTCCTGACAAAACAGAAAGAAAAGAGAACTGACAAGAATGGTATGCCACCTAGGAAAGGAAAGCTAAACACATGTGCTGTTACTGTGAGACATGTATATCGCTTCCTGGCCTTTTGGCTAAGATCAAGTGTAGTATCTGTGAGACATGTACATGGAACATACAGTCATCATGTGTGAAGACTGCCATGGGTGTGACAGTTGAAGCAAAGATTATTTCTGTGGCAGACTTTTGTTTATGTTTATACTGTAGTTCACATGAGTCTTTATTTCTGATACAATTTGTTAGGTTTTGTAAGCAAGTACACAGCTGTTATGAAAATGTAGATGCCTATTCTAAATGCACAATACATATTTAGAATTTAAAACTTTATTTTATTGATATTTTATGTTCCTGTTAACTGAATATTGCACAATATAATAAGAACCTCCTGACAAAACAAGACCAACAAGATGTCAAATAAGTCCTACAAAAACACCAGGAAAACAAAACACGTGTGCTGTCAGTGTTAGTGATGAATGTGTATGGAGTGCGTTATTTTCGTATGTGAGGACTGTCTTAGGGTGATAATTGAAGTAGGGGTTTTTTTTGTAGAATGGAATGCAGCATTTTCAATGTAGTTTATATAGGAATTTATTTTGGTAGTGATTTTTTAGACTTTGTACACCAAAACCAGTTGATGTTGAAAATTCTGATGTTCTTTTCTAAGCACTCAAAAACACTAAAATTTGCAATACTTCATTTTTGTGATGTTTTTCCTGTTAAGTACTCATTGTTTAATGTAATAAAACATAAAATTAAAATTAATAACTCATCAATGGGAATATTCTAAAGAATAAATGCATGGCACACCCATGAGACTTTCTGACAAAAATATGTTATGCTCAATGAATTAAATTGACTTTCTCAGGCATTTTGTCCAAGTAACAGAAAACTAACAACATCTAGATTGATCTTCCCACTGTTACTTCAAAATTTAGAAATATCTCACTTTAGGCTAATTTCTCCAACTCTTCTATTTTTTAGCATGTTCTCTGTCTGGATAATGACTTAATTAGCTCCTCCTCATTCTATGTTGGCTCAAAATGCTATTCTCAGTGACCACCATTTTTAATATTTGCAAACTATTCTCCAGCACTCCTAGTGTCCCTACTCTTTTCTTTTTTTTTCAACAGTACTTGTCATCTGTTATAGCATTTTACTTAGTCATTGTACTTACTATTCATTATCTCGCATCTCCATGTAATATAAGGCCCTCAGGAGGAATTACTTGTGTCTTTTGTTCAGTTATATATCCAAAGCTTGTAAAGCAGTGCCAGACACATAATGATGCTGAGAAAATGTTTGCAGAGTAAATAAGTGAATGAAAAAAATACTGCAATGTACATATCAGTGCATAAGCCTAAAATAGGATTTACTGGGGAAAGCCCTGTGAACAACCTATTTACTAAGTGGCTTTTTTTTTTTTAAATCAGGACTCAAACTCAGGACCTTGCCCTTACTAGCAGGCGCTGTGCTGCTGTGCTGTATTCTCAGCCACACCTCTTTAGTAAGGAAATTAGGTCTGATTATCTGATAATCTGAACCGCTCAAATTTCCACTTTTCCATGCCAATAAATAGGTACAGAAAATGTTAATTATAATTGGCTCATGGGTGTAGATCTGAGGGAAATAACCATGTTGTACAATTCATTGTATCTAGGTGAGAAAAGTCATTCAGTTTTGGGATAGTTCTTCCCTGATTATCTACTTGATGGAGTTGACATTTGTATTTCCTTATTTGTATTTTCTTATGCTTATTCCATTATTCAAAATTGAAAAATGGTATTAGTTTGGTAGACTTACAAGGCATAATTTAGATGATGGTAGGCCCACAAATTATGATTATAGTGGTGAAATAATTCTTTTCATGGAGGAAATGATTCGTGCTCTTTAAATATGCTAGAATAATTTTTAATTTTTCTGTAAATCTGAAAGTAAAAAAATAAAATAAAATAAAAAATAGAAAACACATGTAACCAAGACTTTCTCCTGGAGAAAACTGTATGTGTACCTATTTGAAACTTGGTATTATAGCATCATGCATAATTTTGGATGATGTGGCATATACTGAGGTTGCCCACAAACATGTTTCATATATCTAAGAGTCAATGGATATAGAAAGCCAAAAGGGTAAAGATGTTTATCTATAAATCAGAAAACTAAATCTTATACATAAGACATAAAATCACAATTTCTTGTGTTCACCTGCCCACTGTTGTGTAATGTGTTGAGTAAAACACAATAGGTTTGACATTCAAAAACTAATTTCAGAACTCACAGTTTTGAAAATCTCCCCCTCAGCATATGCAAAGACTGACTTGTGGTCTTTACTCCCAGAACTACCCACTATGTTCCCAGAGTCTCACATATCATGTCTCATCTTATGTCAGTTTATTCTGACAGCAACAAGTACAAGAAAGAAACTCTCCATCTTTCATGTACTCATATTTCAATTATTTTTCTCACATACCTTGAAGCTCACATTTATCTACTAAGATAATGAAACACTGAAATCATTTATATGCACACAAAGTCTCTGTCATTACGTCTGTATTTCTATTCATGAATCCCTATTTGCAAATTAACTGATTTGTTAAGGTTTATTTGTTACCCCTCAATCAGTCATTGCTATGTTCTCCAAATGCACAGAAAGGTGAAACATTGGAGACCCTCATCATACCTGCTCCCAGTTGAGAAGGATTCAAGGTGGCCTTCTATTTTCCTATTTTGGCTCTTACACTGTCAACAATTGTCACTTTTAGGGCATATTCAGTCCTCCACCTATTGCATTTTTGCAACATTTGTTGGTAATTCCAGTGTTTTCACTGGAACTCCCAAATACAGCTCTGAACTATTACCTAGTGTTTCCAAGCCAATCAGACTGTGACATGGCTTACAGAGAAAGCATTAAGTGTTAGATAAGGTTTGTTAAGGCATGAGTTGCAGTGCTCTTGACTGTAAACTAAATATATATAGAATAATAGGTATCTTTAAGGAGAAACACATATAAAAGAGATATTAATCAGTTAACATCAATGTTATCAGAGTTGAGTAAGAGTAAGTCTCAGTATTCACTAGTTAAGTGTTCTTAGCAACTTTATGGAAATAAACTACTGCAAATAACAAGACGACTATAAATATGCATATATTTCCTTTGATCACAATGGAGTCTCACTCTTGTCTCCCTAGAGCCTAACACAGTGACTAGTGCAAAGAAAGCATTAGATCAATATTTGAGAACACAATAAAGGAATATGGGACATGAATACATTTTATGTCCAAAGCAAATGCAAATATATTGGAAGGTAAAATTGTCAGCTCAGAAGAAAGTTGAAAGGGATCTAAATGAGGCTCAATTAAATGTGAACATTCATATTGCCTGTCTTTTGTCCTTCAGAGGCAGAAATTTTCACAATATCTATTATTTATCTTAATATATTTAAATTTGAACTACCAGATGGGAAAAATTTATGGCTCAACCTATTCAATTGACATATCTAGTTTTTTTTCAATTCCATATTAAGAAGAGAATTTCTATCTAATAACAATTTATTCAGTAATTCTCAAAATATTGGGAAGATATAGATTGTTAGAGATATTGATAAATGAGAAAAACTAACATGTAATGCAATGATTTTGCTTATATATCGTTATATTGGTTAGATTCCCTCTTTCAACTAATACTACAAAACAAAACCCTTCAGAATCCTATGGCTTCTAACAGTAGACATTTCTTTCACAAATATGGCTTTGTGGGTCCACTGTGACTTCTAGGCCATATATGGCTTATTGGGTTCAGATTTCTCTCACATATCTCTCACTAAGGCCACAGTGACTGCTTGGGGCAAAACATTATCAGAATTGGGGGCAGACACACAAGCAGTTAGAGCCCTGGAGGCCTCTGGCAGCATGAATATATTCTAGAAAGTTCTCTAGCTATGGCAAATCACATACCAAGCACTGTATTAGTGTGCAGGAGATGTCCTGTGCCTGCACAGTAGGAGGTGATGCAAAGTCACATGGTAAATGTTGAAGGCATTGAATTCTCTCATAGAAAAGAAATAAAATAGGGAAAATAAGCCAACCTACTACTGTGGTAAGACAGTTGTCCAACTCGGCTTAAACATTTGAAACATTATTGTTGTTACTTTTAATATTATTGAATTCATTGGTGTATTAACATTTTCCTAAGTGATCTTCATTTTTTGGTAAAATCTTTTAAAGTTTATTTTTAATTGATGCATAAAACCATAGGAATTATAAACATAAACGTAGTACTGCAATATTTAAATCAGGTTAAACATATTTCCTCAAACATTTCTCATTTTCTGTGGGAAAAGATATGTCTTAAATTAATCTTACCTCTTATAACTTGGGGGACTTTGAGTTCTATTAGGCCATATGACTGTTCTGGAGGAAGCCTTGTTAATGCATAGTATAAAAGGAAATGAAAGCAGGACCTTAGTCCCAGTGGAATGCTGCTGGGACAGCATGAGAAGCTTTGTTATGATATAGCTGAAAGAATGGTAAACATGAAGGCCACACATAGCTGAAGATGGTCCCTGGGTGTATTGGTTTGATCCTGTGTCCCCCCAAGGCCTCATGTAATTTGGATGGGGCTGAGTCTGGTGTTCATGATTGGTTTGTTGTCTGGTGCTGGGATTGGAAATGTGAGTGCTGCACCTACCCAGGGGTGGAACTGACATACAGTGTAAGGATGAGAGAAAGGCATGTCTTGCCATATCTCTCTCATACCAGTTCACCTTGCTATTTGGTGGCCACCATGAATGGTTGTCCTGCCATGCCACATTGCCTTGGAGCCAACTATATGGACTGAAACTCCTCAGAACTAAAAGAAATAAACCTTTCCTTCCCTAATTTTGGGTGTCAGGCATTTTGCCCCAGCAACCAGTGAAAAGTAACTAAGACACTGGGATAGTTAAACAATTAAATTCTCGTTTATCTGTACTTTACTCCTCCCATTTGCAACTTCTGTTTTTAGTGAAGAAAGGACTAATAAACAGCCAGAGAAAACTATGAAGAAAGGACTAATAAATAGTCAGAGAAAACTATGATGGAAGCTTCAGTCCTAGAGACCGTGGTCCCCAATCCCCTAACTTTATCTCTTTTTCATTTTCTTTTCATCTGCTGCACCTCACTTTCGGGACCTGCCACCTCATAGAAACCAACAATTTCTTTATGGGGAAAACTTTCAAAATCCTGTTATTTACCTTTGAAATATATGGTATACTGTTATTAACTGTAGTACACTTACTGTTCAGTGACCCTTACTCCAGAACTTCTTATCCTTATCAAACTCTAACCTACTTAGTATCTTTTCCCATCTCTCTCTCCCTCCTATCCTCTCCAGCCCCTGTAAGCCACCATCCGAATCTCATTTTCTCTGAGATCAACCTTTTTAGTTTCCACACAAGTGAGATCTTGTAGCAATTGTTTTCCTGCATCTCACTTATTACACTCACCATAATGATTTCCAGTTCCATCCTTGTTGTCACAAATGGCAGGATTTTATCCTTTTTATGACTGTACCTTGTATATGTATTATATTTTCTTTCTTTTCTTTTGCTTTTTTTCTTTTCTTTTTTTTGACAGGATATTGCTGCAAAGTTAAACAGGCTGCGTTTATGCTTGCCATCATCCTACCTCAAGCTCCCAAAGTGCTAGGACTACAGGTATGCACCACCACACCTAGCTTGGTTCCATTTCAGGACCTTTGTGAACAATGCTGCAGTGAATATGTAACTGCAAGTGTCCCTTCAACATACTGGTTTAATTTTCTTGTATACATATCCAGTATTGGAATTGCTGCATCATAAAGTAGTTTTGTTTCAATATTTTTGAGGAACTTTTACACTGTCTTCCATAATGGCTGTGCCAAATTCCCACAAAGAGTGTCCAAGCACTCACTTTTCTACCCATCCTCAGCAGGGCTTAACATGCTTAGTCTTTTTAAAAATAGTCATTGTTAGTGGTGTGGGGTGATACTGCCTGTGGTTTTGATGGGCATTTCCCTGGTGATTAGTGATGTTTAAGGTTGTATCATATACCTGTTGGCCATTTGTATGTCTTTTTTTCTCCAATGTCTATTGAGATCTATCATTCATTTTAAAATAAGGCTATTCTGGCTTTTAGCTGTTTAGATTTTAGAATTTCTCAAATATAGTGATTATCCTCTTGTTAGATGCATAGTTTACAAATTTTTTCTTATTTTATAGGTTGTCTTGCATCCTGTTTAATGTTCTGTTGGATAGACAGAAGCTTTTATAGTCTGATACTATCATATTTGTCTATTTTTGCTATTGTTTTTTTCTGCTCTCAAGATTTTGTTTTATTTGGTTTTTAAATCTTGCATGTTCCTATGTCCTAAAGAATTTCCCATGTATTTTCTTCTAGTATTTTCAGTTTCAGGTCTTAAGTTGAAGTCTTTAATCCATTTTGAGTTTAACCCATTTTTGTAACTTGTGAGAGATAGTTGTTTCATTATTCTGCACACAAATGTCCAATTTTCCCAACACCATTTATTGAAAAGACTGCCCTTTCCCAATGCATGTTCTTTGTACCTTTAGAAAAAAATCAAAAACAGCTGTAGAGGTACAGTTTTATTTCTAGCCTCTCTAGCCTCTTCTATTAGTCTCTGTGTCTGTTTTCATGTCAAACACTATGATGTTTTGGCTACAACTGCTTTGTAGCAAATTTTTAAGTCAGATGGTGAAATGCCTCCTGCTGTGTCTGTTTTGCTCAACATTGCTTTGGCTACACAGGGATTTTGTAGTTCCACATAAATTTCAGAATTATTTTTCTAGTTCTGTGAAGAATATCATTGATACTTTGAAAGAGATTGTGTTGAATATGCACATTGCTCTGGATGGTATGTACAGTTTCATATTCTTCTAATCCGTGAATAAGAGTTATATTTTCACTACTTTCTGTCATTTTCAACGTCTTTCATCAATGTTTTACAAGTTTCATTGTAGAGTTCTTTTTCCTCTTTGGTTACATTTATTGCTGAGCATTCAATTTTATGTCTTTTGTTGCTATTGTAAAAGAAGTTGATTTCTCCATTTCTATTTTAAATAATTTCTCCCTTTATATTTGAAATGCATCTAAGATATTTTTCATGACATCCCCCCTTGAAGAACCCACTCCTTATCTCCAGTGTCTTCTGCTTGCTAAAATTCAAATCTGGTATTAAGGAGAAAGAGAGGTTATACTTTGTAAGTTGAGATGTGAACTGGTTTTCAGTGTTTTCTTTTCCCTAAATGGATTGGAGATAAATATGTGACACTGTCAAACATATACTAATTATAGATTACCACCAGAGCTACACATTAGAATTATTTAAAAGACATTTACTGTTAAAGTGCTTTTGCTGGATGATTACTGTATATCAAATGTAAGAACTCTAAGGAAGGGTGCAGGATTTTTAACAAAATACCTAAATGAGTTTAAGTACATTAAATATGGTAAGCAGTGCTCTAGAGACAAATACCTTTTATTCAGAAAAACCCTCAGGGAGAGAGAGGAAAGGGAATGAAAAAAAGAGTGAAGATGTGTTATGTGCATATATCAGCTCCGCACAAGAAATGTAAACATTGTGTGCTGCAACTATGTCCAAAAAGTAAAAAATAAAAAAGGAAGAGAATCTACAGATAGACGGATGGGGGAGGAAGAGAAGGGAAAGGGGAAGAGAAAAAATGAATTAAGATGTATTATGTGCATGTGCCATTTCCCCACAAGGAACAAGATCATTATGTGCTACAAACATGGACTAATAAAAATATTAAAGTAATTAAGAAATCCTCAGAAGATCTAATTTCTTTGATTCAATTTTAATTTTTTATTAGTACATGTTTGTATTACATAATAATCACATTCCACATGGGAAGTTGGTATATGTACATACAACACCAGAAGCTTTTTCCACCCCTTCCCATCATGTACATCTACCCTCCCTCAAATGCCTTGAATTTTAAAATTGATTTAAACATGTGTCTATGGTCTCCATAGCATGTTGCTTAATTTTATAAACTGTTTCCTCATTTGGAAAAGTAGGGTAATCAAGAATGTATACCTCACATGCTTGCTCATTAATCATCAAATATTAATGTAACCAATAAGTGATATTACTTTATTATTACAATTATCTCAGTTTTGACATCGCCCATGACCTTGGCCATGTTAAGTTTCCTTTTCTTGGAAAAATTTCTAATGTAACATAAACAACAAGTAATTCTCTTAAGTTCCTTTCCAATATTTAAAAATATTCTGGTGTATTTTTAAAACTATTACCAATCATTGCAGAAATAGGTTAATATTTACTTATATGGTATTTCTTCAGATTGAAAACAGCAAATTAAGAAGTGATAAACTTGGGATATACTTTGTGATTGTTTTACTGTTGTCAGCGTTACTTTTGCTACATTTTGGAATATATGCTCACAAATTTGCAATGTTCAAATGTGGTTGGACAGATGGTAAGGGAAAGAAGCAGTTTCTATGGTTATTAGTTCCACTTCTCCAGAGAAACAAAATCTATACATACATGTACATTGCAAGAAACTGAAACATGCAGTGCTGAGACATCACATGATTTATAATCAGCAGACAGGATGTCAGGAGAGAGGATGGTATGGTTCCAGTCCGTGTATGAAGGTCTGAGAACCAAGAGAGCTAACAGTGTAAGATCTAGTTCCAGTTTGTATCTGTAGACAGGGAAAGAAAATGTTCCAGCTCAAAAATAATTAGAGAGAACTAATTTTTCCTTTTTCTACTTTTTGTTCTATTCAGCCCTGGATCAGGCCTATCCTCAATGATGAGTGCAGTCTGCTTTGCTCTGTCTAGATTCAAGTGTTAATATCCAACAGAATACTCTCATAGATACACAGAGAATATTTATCCAAATATCTGGACACCCCCATGGACCAGTCCAGTTGACATTAAAGTCAGCATCACATTATGTGATATCATCAAGTCATTCTTATTCCCTCTTTAAGCTTCTCAAACTTCAAAAACCTCTAGAGATACATTTGCCAAGTTCAGGACATATGTTTTGCCTTATGTTGCAGTTCTCTCCACATCTTGTGCATTTTTGAGAAAGTTTCTTAGTAAAAATTCTCATTTTGCCATTTCCTGTTAAATCAATAGGTAGTGGTATTACTGACATTAATTACCAATACATATTATATGTTACTAGTAATAGACATGTTATTTATTACTTTGATGGCTATGGTATGAATTCATGCTTTGAATATAATGTTTTGTTATTCAAACATACATATTACTGCTAGAAGGCGATATTCCTGATGCCAGAAACCTTGCCTCTCTTGCCTCCAAGACCTTTCAAAAAGGACCTTTTGAAAAGTGAGGTCAGTGTTCCTTAAATCAAGCTGGATAAAGTGGTACGTACCTGTAATCTCAGCTACTCAGGATGCTGAGGCACGATGATCACAAATTTAAGAGTGTCATGGACAACCCGGTGAAATGCTGCCTCAAAGTAAAGTTTAAAAAGTTACTGGTTAAGTATCTCAGTGGCAGATCATTTGCCTAGCAAGTATGGGGCCATGGGTTTAATCCTCACTGTACTGAAAAATATATATATATATGTAAATATATATTTATAGATACATAATACTTGTGTGTGCACATAGATACATATTCCTTATTTTTTCTAACTATATGTCACACTAATTTACATTAAGCCAATAACCAAATTGTCTCTTTTCTCTATTACTGCAACTATTTTATATGATAGTAAGTAAACAAAATATCTTAGTAGCATTTGGCATGCATTTATTCCCCTTACAGGTCAGCCAGAGCAGTTATGCAGGGTAGATTGGTTTGGCAAGGCTCTAACACTTATAGGTCAGTTATAGGAATCAGGATCACAGGGAAGCAACCAACCAGAGAAAGCTTTTCTTACGGTGATAATAGAATGCAAGAGAATAAGGTGAGATGTACAAGGCCTTTGAAAACCTGTGTTTAGAAATGACATTTTGTTTCCCATCCCAATATCTAATCTTTGAATAAAATGAACCCATGACCAACCCAAAGTCAAGGACAGGAACAAAAAATATACTTTATCCGTAATCAGGGTAGAGCAATGGTATGGACAAAGCAGAAGAGGGAAGATTTGGTGTCAGTGATTCAATCTACCTAAAAAAAAAAAAAATGAGGTTAAAAGAGTTCATTGGACTCTGCAAAAATGAGAGAATTAATCAGGACCTGGAGCCAAAATTTGATCTCATATTGCTGACTTAAATGTTTACAACATTTTGCTATAGCATTAATAAAGAAATCATCCTAGAACTACTCTTGGTAACTTGGTAAATATTACCCTCCCTTTCACAATGAGTTTGGTACAAAAATAACTAAATTAAAACACAATACATTTATCACCTTGTTGAGTATAGGGATCTTACAGCGGCAAAGAATTTAATTAAAAGTTGATGATTTAATAGGCAGCTTCCATCTATTGTTTACTCTGGAGGGTGAGATTCAATTTAAACTTAGGTTCCAAATTTCCTTTTGGAACAGCATCCTTGTCATCAGCTGGCAGAAAATGTCCCAAGGGAAGCAGACACAGCCCTGAATAAAGATCACTGAATCAGACAGCCAGGCACATCTAAAATGTTAAATGACAAAGATTTTGTGTACTACTTTGGTCCTGTGAAGGTCTAGGAGTTCATTTGTAGTTATTTAATTGCAGATTTTAACCCAGTTTTTCATTATGATTGTTCTTAAAACAAATGTTTCTTTTGATAGAAAAGGTTTTTTTTCGTAAGTTTTAAATAAAATCATTTTTTCCTTACTATCATAACATATTGGTTAATAAGTATTATAAAGCAAAAAATTCTCTGTAATGTTTTGGTCAACTATGGGGTGAGAAGAAGAAAGGAAGACAGCATCATCAATTTAAGTGAAAATCTCAAAAATGCTATGACTTTAGGGTCTCATTTGATGTCAAAAAAATTCTTTGTTTCACTTAGCATTACCTATATCATACAGCAAACACCTTCTGCTATCAGAGTCATTGTCTTCCTGACACTGGTACACATTCTTTTTTTTTTTTTTTTTTTTTTTTGCGGTACCGGGGATTGAACTCATAACCTCGCGCCTGCCTGCCAGGCGCGTAAGCCACTGAGCCAAACTCCCAGTCCTAGTTTTTTCAAGGCAGGGTCGCACTGTGTAGCTCAGGCCAGTCTTGCGCTCACGTTGTAGCCCAAGCTGGCCTCGAACTCACAATGCTCCTCCTACCTCAGCCTCCCGAGTGCTGGGATTAAAGGCGTGCGCCACCACACCCGGCTTGGTACACATTCTTGACATCATTTTTCTGGCAGCCTGGTCTAACAGAAATTAGAGACCACTAATTACCCCAGTAACTAAATCTAAACTTCTTTTACCACCAAAAGTAAAATTACAACAAATGTTCCAAGTTTATCTTACTGTATTTTTAGATGCATATTTATAGCATAGCTACATTAGGTGCATACATCTAGAGAGTAACTATCAATACTTCAAAATCAAGATTTCAGTTTTCCCTGTGATTCAATTTTGCAGCATTAAAATGGCCAATTTCTACAAATTAGAAGCATATTTGTTGGTTTTATTGCCAGAGATATGTACATATTCTATTAGATCCAAAGGATGAAGACAGTATCTTTTTAAAATAAGCAAATAAAATTGTCATTCTAGGATATGTTCACTTCTGTCGGTTGCCTAATCATTGTTGATGACCATGCTTTGCCGCCACTGATTAACACCTGTCATGATGCTAATTATTTTCTGGGCCAGATCATCACTTGCAATGCTGAAAATCAATTTCCACTCTTTTTGTTTGAAGTTCCAAATTTATATGTCCACATTTTTAAATGTCTTTAATGAAGCAGTTTTACATATGTAAAATCGTAAAACCAGAAAGATTTCTGCGATGTTGTCCTGATTGAGCTCACTTTAAATTGGTTTACAATTGCGCTTAAAATTCAATAGCCACTTCCAGTGCTGGGGCCTACAATTGGAGTCCCAGATGTAAGCTTCAAGGCCCCCTACAGGGAGCAACAGTCATATCTCAAAATAGCAAGTGACCTTTCAAAGCCACCAATTTTGCTTTCTCTCAAAAAAGTAAAAGAAAGGCTTTTACCCATGCAGGATGAAAAGTAATCAAGCCAATAGCTATAAAACTGTTCACAAGAGCACAAAAGTAAGGATCCAGAGAGATCAGTTGAATCAAATAACCCAGAGTTCAGAATTTCTTCTACTTACAAGCCCTGGACCAAAGATTGTCCATGTTTTGTTCCTCTGTTAAATGCATTGTGAACTCTGGAATTTAGTGTTGATTGCACACCTACACAAACTTGTTTTACTGATCTGTATGCTGATTGTATTTTTTATCTATTCCATTAAATGATTCTTTAGTACAATATATTGCATTCATTGTTTAAATGATGACATGTCCTTGGAAAATTTAAATAATCTGGGAAATAGCATAGGCGGAATTAAATAATAAAACATGAAATGTACTAGTTTAGACCAACTTCTACTTTTTGACTTCTAAACATTTTTCTTCACCTGCACATATTAATGTCATTCAGTGCAGATCTTCCAAAAGTATAAAATCTACAGTTTACTGATCTGTGCTTAAATTTCTGCTTATTCCAGAGCCAAATGTAAGTTGCCAGACTGGACATTTTTCACATTTATTTACTTCAAAACCACTTGTTGATAATCTGCAGTATAGTATGTCAGGAAAAGTAGTCGAAAAAAATATTTGTGCTTTTTGCTTTCATGCAACTTATTTCTAGTAAGAATAATAGAAAATAAATGGGCAAAATAAGCACAACTATATGATATAATAGGGTGATAGTCCAACACTAGATAGGTGGTCAGGGAGCAACTAAATTAGGAATACTTATTATAAATTTGCTAGTAATAAAATAGTGCAAGCTAGGTGGTTTAAATAAAAAGTGACAAGATAGTTCCCAATTCTACAGGTTAGAAGTCCTAGATACAAGTGTAATCACATGATTGACGTCTTCTGAGGTTGATGAACTTGACCATATGCATAGAATTTATTTATAAATAAGATCACATTCACAAACACTGGAACATGATCTGAACAGTGGATGGAGGATCATGTCAGGTAGAGTAAAAGAAAAAACAAACAAAAATTCTTCACCATAAACATTTGCACCAGTATGTTCACTGAGCAGTAACAATAACCCCAAACTGGAAATTATTCAAAAGAACAATAACAGTCGCATGAATAGACTATTCCCTGCTTCTTTTAAAAAGAAATTATGTTAATCTCTGCTCTATGCCAACGAAAGTGTGCAAATATACACAATGACCTGAATAAACCTCACTGATATAATTTCATGCAAAAAAATCAACTCAGAAGATTAGGTAGCATATGATTCCTTTTTATTATTAAAAGAACAAGCAGTAGTCAGTTGAGTGTTTAGAAACCACATGTCTTAGTTACTTTGTGAGGGTCGAGACGCCCGCTGCGTGGAGGAAGACACCAACAGACGCCTTCTCATGCAATTGGCAAGGGGTCTTTTTATTGTCCAGGCATGCGTGGGGCTCACTGAACACGCAGGAACAGAGAGCCCTGGATTGAACCTGAGCAGGGCTTATAAGCTATAGAACAAAGGGAGGAGGGGTCTTTGCAAGCGTGGTTACAGAAGCAGATGGCATTGGTTAGTTTAAATGGCTTTTTTTACATTCACTGGAGAAAGTAACCATAGGGTGGTCTGAGGTTGGGGGCAGTTTTTATCTCGTAACCCAGTTTCCCTGTCAGCTCTGTCCTTGGGCAGTCTATAAACTGTAACAGCTCAATTCCCGGAGTAAGGGGGGGTGTGAGCGAACAGTACAAACCATGCATTGTATTAATAACAGGGAAAAATCCTCCTTACAACTTTTCTTGCTGTTGGGACAAAATACCCAACACTCTAGTGTTAAAGGAGGGAAGGTTTCCTTTAGCTCACAGTTTGCAAAGGTTTCAGTCCATAGCTGGCTCTGAGGAAAGACAACACGGAAAACGACAAGGGAAGAGGGGAAGCAATATGTGGCAGGCAGAGAGCAATAAGCAGCGAACCTAGCTGCTTTCTGTCCCTTCATATTCCATCTAGGATATGAGCTTTTTGAGTGGTGCCCCTTACACCTAGGGTGGCCATTCCCATTATCACCCATTATCACTCAGAATTATGCTAAACCAAACAGTGAACTAATCTAGTATCTCACACATTTAGTCTCAGTATCACACACTCATGAGTCAGTCACTGCTGTAAAGCACCACATATGAGCCCATAAGGCTTTGGGAAGACACCTAGATATAAACTGTGACACCACTATAGTGATTGTCCTTGGTGATCTTAGAAGACTAGTGTGGAGGTGATGATGGTCGTGGGAAGAAGGAGAGGAGGAGGAGGGAGTTGTGGAATGCCAGTGTGAGTGTTCACTTTCTTTATCCAGGTACAGTTCACCTGGGTTCAACTTCATTTTATCAAAATTCATGGAGATTTATACTTATACTCTTTTTTTTGGTCTGCATTTATATGGTAAGAAGTTTTGAAAAACCCAAAGAAATAAAAATAGCAAGTATTGAAAACATAATGAAATAAAAATAGCAAGTTTTATATATTCCTAGAACCAAAAGCATGTCAGGTTGTTCAGGATTTATAAAACATTAGCTATGTTACAATTGAAATTTATTTTATGTAATTGATTTATTCAGGGCTAAATAAAACAACTTTCTACAATGATAGACATGTTCAATTTTGCACTATTTAGTAGCCTCTAGCTGTATATGTCTATTGAATACCTCAAACATCACTTTCACTGGTGTTATTGTGCAGTTGAACTTTCAAATTTTGTCTAATAGTCACTAGTCAGTTTAATAAACTTAATTTTAATCCATTTAAATTTATTTAGCTTACTTTTCTCACATGAGCAATGGCTACCACGTTGGAGGCCACAGCTGTCTCTGTTATTGGGCAGAGCCTCTGTATTCCAAGAATTCTGTTTCTTCACTCTGACTGACCTCCACCTCCTGTCATGTGATGGGTAGCATCTAGAAAAACAAAAATGACCTCCTTTTCTGTCATAGCCCAAATACATGTCATCTGATGTTTTCAGAAATTCTAAATTTGGTTTTCTTATTTGCATAAGTTTTATTTTGCTACAATATAAACTGAAGCACTAGGAAAGAACTTAGACTTCACAGCTCTGCAGGGTTATTAACTGACACAGTTAACTTTAAGATTAGCTTGGCTATTACAACTTTATGCAGCTTTTTAATAGGGTATTGTTTTAATCTTGTATACCTGAAATGATACAGGAAGTAGAAAAATTACTTTCAAATCAGTTGTGCCCACAACTGAAGCAGTGTTAATTTGAGATATCTTCTGCATGGTTCTAAGAAAATAACAGTTATTGTATATTGAAAATAATGTAATGGTATGCAAAAAGAGAAATCATTTTCAAATTCTAAGCTTTAAGTGGGCAATATGCTGCAAACTCATCTTTTAGGGACAGTTTTTAGATATTTTAATGACACCTTTAGGTGTTTCATATATTCAAAACATACAGTAATCGTAAAATAGTTCATTCAACCGATTGTGTTCTTACACAAACTAAATGTTCGTACACAAACATCTATAAAACCAAGCAAACAGAGTTAGGAATATTTGAAAAACTGTGATATTCATATTATATTAAGGGTTTAGTACTTCAAAGTTCTCAACTTAAAGATGCAGAGAATTTCAGAGCGTTTTTGAACAAATATATAAAGCTTAGTGTATTAAATTATCATTCATCTGGAATCCAGACAATTAAATCACTGTTGGACTGTTTTGTCTTTCGTTTGTGATATTAAAAACAAATAACAAAACGTAACTAACAATCGCCATGAATATATCTAAATACCTCTTGTTCTTTGACTTATGTGCCAAGAGCACAGTGAGCTATAAATATGAATTAGTAATTCTATTCTTGATACTTTAAAGTATCTAAATGTTCTTTAGGAAGGAGAATGAAAATGATGTCCTGTAATGTTTCTTCTAAGAATATTTTATTGTTCCTAAGTTTTTAAAAATCAGCTATTTCTTTCTGTGAGCTGTGTTGTGTCAAATTCAATAACCATCCCCTGGTCATCACATCCCAAAGGGGATTTGTTAGTGGGAGATACACGTTTTTATTTATTCAATGGATTACATGTCCAAGTTTATGGTTATATATGGATAGCAGTAACTCTGCATACTAAAATGTGTTAAGAAAAAATTGAGAAATTTTCTCTGTGTAGTAATTCTGATGATACTTGTAGCCTATTGTTGGATAAGGGCTTCACAGATGAATGGAAGCATTTTCTAGTAGCTTCAAGCACACTTAAGTAGAAGAGATCTGATGCAAGTGGACTTTATTATATAAGCCATTAGTGATGAAAAATGTGTTAGCATGTGATTCTGTTTTTTCCTCAGGTGGATGGGGGACTATTATGAACTATTCAAGGAATGTGGATAAATATCATGGAGTAAGTAGACATGCCAAGTGTGTATCAGAATCTGGGACCTTTAAGAGCATGAGAGTGTTGGAACGCTGTTCATATTACCACTTTTACATGATGTTTAAATATTTTCTTAGAGCCATCAAAAAAACACAACAGTATTCTCCACCACATTGCAATTGACCCCCTAGTTTACTTTCCACAGTGGGACCTGTCAAAATAAAAAGGCAAGTTTACATCTGTTTACACCTTCGTTATATAATTCAATCATTTGTTTTAGTAATATATTTTATTCAAGGATTTAGACATATGTTGGAACTCACAGTGCAAACAAATCAGGAAATTAAAATTCTGGGAAGACTCATTCAAGATGAAATAATTAATGATGGGGAACTGAAATATTCCTGAAAGCACTATATTGTGACTATGTTATCCACTTAGAGAGTCATACACATTTTACTGTATTTTGTGTAATTTAATCAAAAGCAAAGATATCTGTCTGGATCTTTGCTTTCAGAAGGTAGAATCCTAAGTTCTCCCCTCCAATGCTGTCTTCACATGGACTTCCCATACACGCCCTTCCCCTGGGACAACCTGCCTCTTCCCTTCATCTCCTGGAACTGTATTCACATTTGCATTTCAAAGAATACTATGAAAATTGTTTCATGATTTTTCTCTTCTTAGTCTCTTATTTGTACTCTAAGATTTGATCATGCTGTTTACTTTATACATTATTTTACGTCAAATTATTCTGTGTACTAGAATTGTACCAAAATTGTCTCGCATACTAAATTATGGTCACTACTGAGATATGACTATTACGTATTTAGCTAATATATTGTTATGGTTGATACATTGTGCCTACTTGAGAAGTCTGGAAGCTTAACTAAGTGACTCAGAAGCTTTACATCCTGGGGCTGAGAGGACAAGCTGCTACCATTCTAGTATATTTTTCATTGTATCAATTTGAGAAGGTCAGAAATTTAACTAAGTGATTCAGCAGGGGGCCAGGGTCCTTACTTTGTAACATCCTCAGCCTGTGAAAGAGGAGGGTGTACAGATGGTGTGAGTGCTGCACTTACCCTTGGGGAGCAGACTGCATCCAATAAAAGGCAAATGAAGAGGGACTGATTGCTGCTTCTTCTGAGGAGCTTGTTGTCTTCGCCTCCAGCTTGGACATTGTCTCCTGACTTCTGGCAGGCTCTTTGGCTACTACCTGGGACTCTTCAGCCTTCGTCACACTCTTCAGTCTTCCGTCGTAGATTCTTCAGTGTTCTATCACAGAACCATCAGCCTCCTGATACAGTCTTGCACAGGACACTACAGTAAGCTCCAGCCATTTGCCTGGACCCTTCTACCTCAGTGTATAGACACCCTCTGCATATTCCCTCATCTGACTTTATGGCTCACCATTGTAAGCCAATCTTGTAATTTCTTATTTATTTGTATATCTTGTGTTATATCTGTTTCCCTAGTAAACCCTGACTGACACATATATGTAGAAATCATTGTTATTTTTTATTTATTTTATACCCTTTCATACTACTTGAATCAGTGCTAGAAGTGCAGCAGCAATCAATGAAATTCAGAGATATTTCCATGGAGAGAACTAAGAATAGAATATCACCTCCAAAATCCCTCCAGGCTCCATTTGTGAGAAGTCATTGGAGATAGGTAGACCCAATAGAGAAATCTCTGGCAAACTTGAAGATTTGCACTGTGAATAAAAACCTTGGTGACTTTTTACTGAATGGAGTCATAAATTATTTATGTAACCATCATATAACAACTTATTGACTTCAAGATTGTAAAGTACCCCATTAATGTTTTAAGCATTTCCCTTTATTTTAACAGAAGTAAATTATTTAGGCAATGTTAAAATGTTTTATGTTTTGACTAATGAGTAGAGAAAGTGTATATCATATCTTATTTTAATTGGCTGTTTACTTTATCCTGTGGAAATCATACATTTATTATTTCAGACATAATTAACTATGCATATACTCCCTGATGGATCGGTTTGCCATTTTTATACTCGATTTAGTCATTAAGACACATAACTGTGCAGATAATTGTTAATTGGAAAATGTCATTTTTTCTTCAACAAGAAGCTACATTTCTACCTACAGGCAATGCAAATTTTGACTGTCTTTCCTCCCTGTCATTCACCAGTTTCTTGCTAAACAAGCAAGCACTGTCATGAACATCTCACTACCTGACATTCTCAATCAATAGAGCTTGCTAGCACAAATTAGACCACAAGCTCATACTTGCACTCCATAACAAGTTCATAGGTTTTCTCTCCCATCTACCGGGATAGTAGCTTTATTGATAATTGTCAAAACTTGTATGAAGATAGGATGTCCTGCAAAAGATGAACAGATAAACTGCGGTACATTCAGACAATGGACTATTACACCCCCTTAAAAGGCAATGAGCTATCAAATACATAAAGAGACATTTAGGAAAAATAAATGCATGTTATTGTATGAAAGAGTATCCAATCTGAAAAAGTCATATATTCAGTAATTTTAATTATATGAAATTCTGGAAAAGACAAAAATATAGAGATAGTAAAAAGATCAGTGGACCCTAGATGTAAGGCAGTAGGAAAGATGTAGAGGCAGAATATGGAATATATTTACCACAGTGAAAAACCTCTGTATAATACTACAGTAGTTGAAACATATCATAAAAATCCCTACAATTTATATCAAGTGAACCTTTCTGTAAACAGTGAACTTTGTGTAGTAATGTTGTAACCATGTAAGTTCATCAGGTGTAACAAATGGACCACCCTGGTGAAGGTATTGATAGTGGGGAAGACTGGGCATGTGTGGGAACTCTCAAATTTTTGTCCAACTTTACTATGAGCCTACGACTTCTGTAAAAAAAAGAAAAAGTACTCTGGAGAGGGGAACTGTAGTCAAAAGAGAGAACCTACAAACTTTTTGCCATCAACCTCTAATTACAACCTAAATGAAAATCAATTTGTGTCTTACCTCTGAATAAGAGAATATCTCCCTCTTATTATTTTATAATATTATTAAAGAAATAACATATTTTAAAGTCATTATGATGGGAAAAGCTACTACTTTGGAAAGAAAATGGCTCTGAAGAACTGCAAGCTTTAAATTTCTTTGTAGGTATTTCAAGGGTCGCTAAAGTGCATAAGGATAAGATTTTATTTTTAAATGTGTGAACAAAAACATCAGTTCCTTGTACCTGCCTAGGGAGAAGAAATCCCCCAGCATCAAATTAAACTCAGCTTTTATCAGAAGCTTTTACTGATATTTAACCTTAAAACATAAATGTTCATTGAATGACACCTTGGGACACAAAAGAAAAAGAGCTCTCCTCATTACAAAGTCCGCCATTTCTTTGGAGATTATATAGGTCATAGAATTTGAAACCTGATTTTGCAAAACAAAATTGCTACAGAATCAAGCATAAAGAGTCATATGTGAGAGAAAGTTAAGAGTGTCATTTCTCTGAAGGACACAGAGGGTAAGATCATGACATTTATATTCAAACAAACATGGGCTCACACTGAGAGTCTCTCTTCATTTCCTTTATAAGACTTGGTAAGTTAAACACCTGCTCTGAGTAGTCAGTAATCTCAACTGAGAAACAGTGGAGAAAATGTTAGTCTAGGTATAATAGGATACATTACGTGGGGATGAAGGTTCAGTGGAAAAGTGTTAGTCACTGCTTCATTCATGCCTGTGGTGTTAGTAAGTTTTAGTGGGGAGACTGCATTGAGGCTTCTCAGGCATCTCAAAGCAAACCTCCTTTTGTTCAAAATATTGGAGCTGAAGGACAAGTGTGGTTTCAAGAAGGAAAAATTGTATTCTAACATTGATGGAGCACTATTGCAGATAATGAAGTTAATGTCTTTCTGTTTTGGAGTAATACAAATCTACTGCAGGAACATGGTGACTGGAAGATCTAGAAATATTGTTAGTGTACTCTGGCATAGAAAACAGTGACGTCACTCCAGAGAACAAAAGCCTATTGCTTCCTTGTCTTTCTAGATGCATGTCCAATTCTTGGCACTTAGTGACATTTTATACCTTTCACTCAAGTGACGATTGTGAATGTTCTCATGCTCACGTTATTATTTATTTTAGCATTTAGGACTCTTAAAAGTTAATCCTGCAGTGATGTCATTAATTAAGCTTTTATGAGATGTTAAATGTCATCCTATTTTATTGTTTAAATGTTCATTGTTTAGTTGTCATCTCTTGATTCATTGAGACGAAAGTTTTGTGCTAATAATTTTCTAGACAGTGTTTCATGTCTGTATCTTATACCCTAACATAACAATATGCAATGTGCTGATTATTGTTACTCTCCTATTGGCTTGTTGTGAAACCATTTTACTTTAATTTCTTACTTTTCTTCTGTTTAAAATAAAAAAATTTCATTGCTTTTCTCTCCTATCATTGCTCATTTATTTTATCCTTATAAAAAGATGATATCTATCATCTATCAACTATTATCTACCTGTCTATCTATACAGAGAGAGAGAACTAAAGGTAAAGATACAATGAATTATCGTTTATTTTTGTTTTTGTATTTGACTCTTTTATTCTTTATAAAATTATTATTTTATAGTTATTTTTATGAATGTATACAAATTATATTTTCACATGTGAAATTATCACTTAGCCTTTTAATATTATAACTGTAATTTGTATGTATTGCATTGTGTTAACTTCATTTTTCTAAGTTAACCCATACGTTGCATTAGACATATAAACTCACACATAATGAAACAATTTGATAGGCAAATGGTATTTTATTACTTATTTCATTAGTTAAATTGATTTTATTGAGGATTCAATTCTTTTGAAATTTTTATTGCCCTAAAATTATGTCATGAATCATTTCATGCACTTTCTAAATTTGCCTCTTAGATCTAATTTCCTTTATTTTAATGGTGTAAAATGAAAAATTTGATGTGGTTTCACCCATTTGTTCTAATATTACAGGCGTCATTACATAATCAGTTTTTTGTTCCAATATTACAGATGCCACTAAATGAACCATTTTCTCTTACCCACTATTGTTTGATGCTTCTTTTTTTCACACACTTTGATGATGAATGTGTCTGTGTATGTGTTTGTGTGTAACAAGTTATTTTGCAGACAATTACCTAACACCTATATGCTTATTCTGCAAGTTCTTGACTGTACCAATATGCTCTCTTATGGATGTGATTCTACAATATATCTTTTAAATATGTATATATTTTGAAATCAGAGAAAGACTCATTCAATATTCATTTGTAAAATTTTCCTTACTAATTCTTTGTATTTGTTTTACCCATCTGAGTGTTAAAATGATAGTGTGAAATTATGTTGTAATTAGATATAAATGAATAATTTGAAGAAAAGTTATTTTTAAATATGTATTATTAAAATGTCTAATATATAAAAAGAAGGAATACTAAAATAGAAACATATTTTATACATCATGTAGACACAAAAGATATTAAAATATTTATGACATGCATTTAAAAATTTTTAATTTTCTTTGATTTAAAGAGAATAAAGCAAAACAAACCCGAATAAAGCAAATAAGATTTGAACAATAAGAATTGATATAGGACTTCAAAACAAGACCATAGGAAATCAACAATGGCCACCACAATGTCTCCCATTTTCTTCAAAATAGCTGTCCATACCATCACACACATTAAAATTAAACAAAACAAAACAGAACAAAACCAATCAAAACAAAAGAATGAAAGCATTTCAGGGCTATAGGACTTCAAAACAAAATTAATAGGAAATCAACAATGGCTACCATAATGTCTCTTGTTTTCTTCAAAATAGTTGTCCATACTATCACATATAATAAAATCAAATAACACAGAATAAAACCAATCGAAACAAAATGAAAGCAGTATAGGACTACAAAACATGATGATGAGAAATCAACGATGACTACAATAATATTTCATTTTCTTCAAAATAGATGCCCATACACATCATAAAATCAAACAAAACAGAACTGAATAAAACCAATCAAAATGAAAGAATGAAAGCATTATAGGTCTTCAGAACAAAATAATAGGGAATCAATAATGGTTACCATTATACATCCTGTTTTATTCAAAATAGCTGCCCATACCATCAGACACAGTAAAATCTAACAAAGACAGAATAAAACCAACCTTCAAAAAATTATGAAAATGATACAAAAATTCAAAATAAGATAATAGGAAATTAACAGTGGTTACCATTTTCCCTTTTTAGGCATTTTCTCCCTTATCACTTCCATAGTATCTATTGTGCTTTTTGGATCCCACTAACTCCTTGTTTTTTATTCTAGGTAGATAACTCAGTGTTTGCACTTATGAGTTCAAACCATTTTAACCATAAGCATGATCTACAACAGCCTCAAGATTATCCTACTTTATAGCTAGGCATCTTTCCATTGTATGAAAATACCATATCTTTCTTATTCAATCTGTGCTTTATGGTCAAAATACCCTTGCTTTTTTCTGGTCTCCTGTCATGTGGAACAACTGTTTTCTTTCCTTTGATTTTTAGTCTATGAATTTCCCTTTTAACTTAAATGTGTTTCTTGTGTACAGTGTATTCATGGATCTTGTTTCTTGATCCACTCTCCCTTTTTTTTTTATTGGTGAATTGAGGTCATCTGCATTAATGGTTACAATCAGCATGCATTGGTTCATCTCTGCCATGCTATCCTCCTGTAGGTCCTTCACTTTTTCTCTTCATTCCGTTGCCCATCCTGTTTGGTGATACCTCCTCTGCTGCTGTTCCTGGAGCCATGGTCATCTTCATCTCTCTCTAGAATATCCTTCAGTACTCTCTGTAGTATCGGTTTGGTGGTCATGAATTCCTTCAGTTGTTCTTCATCATGAAAGTATATTATTTTTCCATCAATTTTGAAAGATAGTTTTGCAGGGTACATCAGTCTGGGTTGGAAGTTGTTTTCTTTCAGGATTTGAAATACTTTACTCCAAACTCTTCTTGACTTGATGGTTTGTGTTGAGAAGTCTGTCATGATTCTGATGGGTTTTTCTTTATAGGTGACCTGTTTCTTTTCTCTAACAGCTTTTAACATTCTTTTCTTGTGCTGAATTTGTGGGATCTTGATTATTATATGTCTGGGTATAGATTTACTTCAATTATGGCTAGTTGGACTTCTACATACCTCATTTATCTGTACACCAGATCCTCTTCCCATGTTTGGGAAACTTTCTGATATTACTTCTGCAAATAGTCTTTTTTTATTTCGTTTGTGTTGACCCCCTGCTTCTTCACTGATACCTGTCACTGTTAAATTCTTTTTCTTTGTGTTATCTTGAAGTCATTGAATTGTTATTTTCTGGTTGCTTATTATTTTTAAGAGATCTTTCCTTTCACAATCACTAGCTGAGATCCTGTCTTCAAGGTATGAAAGTCTATCTTCAGTCTCTTTCAAACAGTTTTGCCATCTTTTGATTGAATTTGTAATTTCCTGGATATTTTTTTGAATCTGTTTCATACATTACAATTCCTTCCTATAGTGTTCATTTAAGATTTCCATCATTTTTCTGTGCTCCTATTTTTTTCTATATCTTCTTTAGATATGTTCTGCAATGCTTTCATTATGTTTGTGATTTCTTCTTTTATCTGAGAAATTATTTCTGATCTGATTATTTTAACACTCTCATGAAGTTGTTTGTTTACTTCAGTTGTTATCCTATCAGAGATTTCAGGTGTGTATCTCCGACTTGTTCTGTGTGGGCTGGAGGTGTGAGATTGCATTTTCCTCTTTTGTCATGACATTCTCCTGGGTTCCTCCCAACAAGCCAGTTGTGGGTCCCAGGCACTTCCCGCACTGTGTGCCCCTCCATGGTTTAGGGGAATGGGACAGGCACCCTGAGTTTCTCTGAACCCAGGTTCCCAGGGAGGTAGTAGGGTGTAGGTCAGGCTTCTCCAGACATAGGCAGATATACTGAGGGTTCCCCAATGACCAACAGTGTGTGGAAGTGGTGCTGCTTCTTCACTCAGCCTGTGTGTCTACACCAGGACTCCCATGATGGTGGCAGGCACACAGGGATGTGCATGATTCTCCCCGTGGGCACTGGCTCCCCAAAGGAAGAAAGGGTCTCGAATGGCAGCCTGTTGGTGCATGGGGTGTATCTGGCTGCATCTTCCTGCCCACACTGCCTGCCCACAGAAAGCAAACTTTCTGACGGCGGCAGTGGGATCTCATGAATTTATAATTTTAAATCTATTTTATATATAAAATTATGCATTTTATATACTATATGTGCCTTTTATACAACCTAAAATATCTATTCCATGACATTTCACTCCAAAAGATTACAGCATACATCACACATAAGAACATCTTTTATTTACCATTATTGTGTCAAATATTTATTTGTATAACTTGATAATTTAGTATAATAATTTAGCATATCTTAATAATCAAACCTAAAAGAGTGATGTTCTTTGATTCAGAAATTAATTTCCATTTCTAATTTTTTTAATTTAAACAACTGTTATTGAGACATGATATTTGTACATCATTATATGTACAGTATTTTAATTCAAAATAGCAATAAATACCAGTACAGATATAAAGATACACTGCATATTATTCTAGGTCTTTGCTGGTTCCATATGAATTTCAGGATTGTTTTCTCCAGTTCCATGAGGTATGCTATTGTATTTTGATCAGGATTGCATTAAATCCATATAATTGTTTTTGAAATATGGTCATTTTCACAATATCGGTTCTGTCAATCCAAGAAAAGGGGTTATCTTTACATTTTCTTTTTTTATTTTAAAGAGAAAAAACACAAAATTTCAAAACATGGTCAATAGGGGATCACAATGGTATATATATTGTATATTGTTATCTTCAAATCAGTTACTCAGAGTAGAAGACATCTGCATTTAATTGTGCAAACAATACTAGTACAAACCTTTCTCTTCAATGAGCTCAGAGAAATCAGTATTATAGCTATCTTAGCTATCTTTTATATATATAGTGTCTTTCAGCTTCTAACACTAGTGAGACGATATGATCTCTACATATGCATGTCTGATTTATTTCACTTGTGGGTATGATCTCAGATTGCATCCATTTACCTAAAAAAGTCTCAGGTTTATCATTCTTGATGACTGACTAGTACTCCTTTGTATAAAAATACCATATATTTTTTTTTCCATTCCTCAATTGATGGCCATTTAGGTTGTTTCCAAGATCCAGCTATTACAAATTGTGCTTCTGTAAACATGGGTATATATCACTGTGGTATGATGTTTTTAATTCTTCTGGGAAGATACTCAGAAGGGGAATAGCTGGATCAAATGACATTTCCAATCCTACTTTTTTCAGGAATCTCCACACTGATTTCCACAGTGGTCACACCAGTGTACACTCCTACAGCAATAGAGAAGGGTTCCTGTTTCACCACAGTCCCTCCAGCATTTGTTATTGATTCATTTTTTGACAATAGCCATCTTTCTGGGGTGAAGTGGGATCTCAGTATTGTTTTAATTTGCATCTCTTGAATGACAGTGATACTGAACTTTTTTCATGTATTTATTTGCTGTTTGTATTTCTTCATCTGAGAAGTTTTCATTTTAGCTGCCCATTTTTGGATTGGGTCTTAAAATTTGGGAAGACAGATTCTTTTGAGTTCTTTATATGTTCTCAACAGTAATTCTTTGTCTGAGGAACAGCTGGCAAACATTTTCTCCCACATGTGGGTTGTCTCTTCACTCTGTTGGTGGTTTCTTGCTGTGCAAAACTTTTTAGTAAGATGAGATCCCAGTTGTTGATTCTTAGTGATAGTTCCTGTGCAATCGGGGTTTTGTTCATAAACTATTTGCCTACATCAGTTTCTTCAAGTGTTTTACCTACTCTTATCTTCCAGAAGATTGATTGTTTCTGTTTTAAACTTCAGATCGTAGATCCATTCTGAATTTAGTTTAGTGCATGGTGTCCAATTTTAGTTTTTGGCATGTGCAGAGGCAGTTTTTACAGCACTATTTAATAAAGAGGCCGTCTTTCTTCCAATGAAGGTGTTTAGCACCTTTGTCAAAGATAAGGTGGTTTAGAGTGTCTGAAGTTATTTATACATCCTCTGATCTGTGCTATTGATATTTGGATCTTATTTGTTTGTTTGTTTTGTGTTGTTTTGTCTTTTTTAGTAGCATGCTGTTTTTCCTCATAGTAGTTTACAGTATAATTTCAAGCCAGGGATTGAGATATTCCTTGTCTTGCCTTTGTTGCCCAGGATGACCTTTGCTATTCCAGGTCTCTTTTGGTTCCAGATGAATTTTAGGATTGTTTTCTCTAATTTGGTGAGATAAGTTATTAGAATTTTGATTGGGACTGCATTAAAACTGTATAACAGTTTTGTATATATAGCCATTTTAACTGTATTGGTATTTCCTACCCAAGAGTATGGGATATCTCTCCATTTCTAGTATCTTCTTCAATCTCATTTTTCAGAATAGTGTAGTTTTCAATGTAGAGATCCTTTACATCCTCTGTTAAATTGATTCCTAGGTATTTCATTATTTTGGGTGCCACTGTGAAAGGTGTTGTTTCCCTGATTTCTCTTAGTATAATTGCTATTTTTGTATAGGAAGTCTATTGATTTTTGAGTGTTAATTTTCTATCCAGCTATAATACTGAATTTGCATATTAAATCCAGCAGTTTCTTAGTGTAGTTTTTGGAGTCTTCAATGTAGAGTATTATGTCGTCTGCAAGTAATGGTAGTTTAACTTCTTCCTTTCCTATTTTTAATCTTTTTATATATTTCTCTTGTCTAATTGCTCTGGTTAAAATTTCCAGGACTATTTTTTTAAAGTTTTGCAGAGAATAAATCAAACATAACAAAACAGAATAAAATCAATCAAAATGAAACAATGAAAGAAATACAGGGCTTTGAAACAAGAAAATAGGAAATCAACAGTTGATACCATAATACTTCTTCTTATCTTTGACTATGTTGAATAAAAGTGGAGGCTGTGGACCTCCTTGTCTTGTTCCTGATTTAAAATGAAAGTTTTCAGTTTTTGTCCATTTAGTATGATGGTGGCTGTAGGTTTGTCATAGATAGCTTTTATCAGATTACGATAAAGACCATCTGTTCCCATTCTGTAGGGTTTTTATCATGAATGGGTGCTCAGCTTGCATCTTTTGAAATGATCACATGATTTCTGACCTTGGCATGCTGTTAACATGGTGTATTTCATTTTTTGATTTATGTTGAACCATCCCTGCATCCTTGGAATGAATCACACTTGACCATGGTGAATAATCTTTTTGAACATTTGCTGTATTCTGTTTGTCGGTATCTTACTAAGGAATTTTGCATCTATGTTCATTAGGGAAATTGGCCTGTAATTCTCTTTCTTAGTTGGATCCTTCGCCAATTTTGGTATCAGGATAATGCTTGATTACAGGAATGAATTTAGGAGTATTGTTTCCATTTTAATTTTATTAAAGAGTTTGAGAAGTGCTGGTGTTGTCTTCTCTAAATTTCTTGCAGAATTCAGCAGTGAATTCATCAGGGTCTGAGCTTTTCATTGTTGATAGCTTTTTAATTACATATTTGATTTTATTGATTGATATTGGTTTATTGAGGATGTTTATATCTTTGGTTCAACTTTGGTAATTCGTATGTATCTAAGAATCTGTCCATTCCTTCTGCATATTCCATTTTGTTAGAATAAAGTTTTAAAAGAAGATCTTCTGGATTTTTGCAGAGTCTGTTATAATTAAACCCTTTTCTTTCCTAATTGCATGGATTTGAGTGTTCTCTTTGCTTTTTTTCATAAGGTTGTATAAGTGTTGTTGATTTTATTTGTTCTTTCAAAGAACCAACTCTTCAAACCATTGATTTTTTTTTTGTATTCTTTTTAGTATCCAGTGCATGAATTTCTATTCTGATCTTTATTATTTCCTCCCTTGCATGAGCATTTGGCTTAGCATGTTCTTCTTTTTCTAGAAGTTTGAGGTTGACCAATAAGTTGTTTATATGCAGTTGCTCTGTTTTCCTTCTATGGGTATTTACTGCTATAAATTCCCTCTTTGGACTGCTTTCATCGTGCCCCATTAGTTACAGTATATTGTATTCTAATTATCATTCAATTGTAAAAACTGTCTAGTTTCTTCTTTAATTTTATGTGTTGCCGATAGGTTGTTCAGGAAGGTGCTATTTAATGTCCATATGTTTATGACGTTCTTGTGGTTTCTTTTACCTTGGATTTCCCATTTCATTGCACTGTGGTCTGATAGTATGCACAGGGTAATTTTAATTCCTTTGCATGTACTTACACATGCTCTACAAGCCACTGTGTGGTCTATTTTGGAGAATGTCCCATGTACATCAGAGAAGAATGTATATTCTGATGTTGTGGGGTTGAATGCTCTATAGACATCTACTAAAAATCCTCTTGTTGAAGAGTTTGGTTGAGTTTTAATATTTTATTACTGACTTTTTTGTCTAGTTGATCAGTCTTTTTGTGACAGTGTGGTATTGAGATCTCCCAATAGAATTGTATTAGGACTTATTTGATTATTTATGTCTAGTTAGGAGCACTGTTATTTGTTGTATATACAATTATAATTGCTATCATTTCCTTTTGATTGTTCCCTTTACAAGAATGTAGTGACCCTCTTTATCACTCATAATCAGTCTTGGCTTGAAATTCACTTTTTCTGCAAGCAGAATAGCAGTCCCTGCTTTTTTCTGAGTTCCTGTCTCGTGGAGTATTATTTTCCATTCTTTGACTTTCAGTCTATGAATTTCTTTTTTTATTAAATGTGTTTCTTATATGCAGGGTATTGTTGGATCTTGTTTCTTGATTCATTATGCCAGTCTGTGTTTTCATTGGTAAATTGAGACCATTATCATTGATGATTATAATTGGTATGCATTGACTTATCCTTGTCATGTTATTTCCTGTTGCTGGTTCCCTGCTTTTACCCTCTGTTTAATTGCTTGCCCTGCCTGGTGGTTTCTTTTTCTTTTTGTTTTGTGCTTGGAACTGAGGTAATTTTTATCTTTGTCTAGAATATCTTTTAGTACTCTTCATAGGGCTGCTTTGTTGTTCATGTATTTCTTCAGTTGTTCTTTGTCATAGAAATATCATATTCTCTAATAATTTTGAAAGGTAGATTTGCATCAGTCTGGGTTGGAAGTTTTTTTCTTTCAGAACTTGAAACAGTTTACTCCAAGCTCTTCTTGACTTGCAGGTCTCTGTTGAAAATTCTGCAGTGATTCTGATTGTCTTTCCTTGATAGGTGATCTGTTTCTTTTCTCTAGCAGCTTTTAAGATTCTTTTCTTATGCTGAATTTCTGGAATCTTATTATTATATGTCTTGGTGTAGCCTTATTTTGATCATGGCTGTCTGGAGTTCTGTATGCTTGATTTATTTGTATGTCAAATTCCTTACCCATGCTTGGAAATTTTTCTGCAATTCTTTCTGTGAAGACCTTTTTATAGCATTTATGCTGTCTCTGCCTCTCTCATTGAACCCAATCTATCTTACGCTATTCTTTGCTTCATCTTGTAGCTGTTGGATAGATTTTTTGTGGTCTCATTCTATTTTTAAGATATCTTTCTCTTAATGATCACTAGCTACAGTTCTATTCTCAAAGTCTGAAATTCTATCCTTTCCTTAACTCAATCTGCTGCATATACTTTCAATGGAACTTTTAGTCTCTTAGATTTCTGTTTGGCTCTTTTTCATGGACTTCATTACTTTCCTATGTTGGACATTTTTTGTTTCCATCATTTTTCTAAGCTCATCTATTCTTTCATCTGTGTGTTTTCTAATATCTTTGAATTTATGCATTGTTTCTTTTTTGAGGCTGTTTTCTCTATAGCATTTTCCAGTTTCATTTCAATTCTGTTGTTATCATTTCAGAAAATTCCATCATTTGAGAAATACTTCATTCCAAACTCTCCTTGATTTGGGAGTTTGTGCTGAGAAGTCAGCTGTGATTCTGATGGACTTTCCTTTATAGGTGATTTGTTTCTTTTCTTTCATAGCTTTTAAAATTCTCTTCTAGTGGTGAATTTCTGGATTCTTGACTATTACATGCATGGCTCTAGATTCTTTTTTTGGTCATGGCTAATTGTATTTGTATATGCCTCACCTCATCTTATGTCAAAATCTTTTTTTCTATCAGGTAGTTTTCTGCCATGATATCTGTGAATATTTTTTAATATCATTTGTTGAATCTGCTGCTTTTTCATTGACTCCAATCAATTTTAAATTATTCTTTTTGTCACATTTAGCAGCTGCTGGATTTATTTTGCATGATCTCTTACTGTTTTTGAGAAATTTTTATTTTCCTGGTCACTAACTGCAAGCCTGTCTTCAATATCTGAGATCCTGTCCTCTCATTGGTGTCATCTACTTCAGATACTTTCAGTGGAATTTTTATTCTCCTGGATATCTGTTTTTATCAGCTTTATGGATTCCATTGGCTTCGTATGCTGAGTTTCCATAATTTTCTTAAGCTTGCCTATTATTTTTTCTGTATCTGCTCTAGTGCCACTAACCCTGGTCCTGGTTTTGGACACCATCTCTGTAGTTTTCTGAGAGGTTATTTCTGATTTCATTTTTTTCAGAGCCTCATTCAATTGCTTTGTTGTTACCTCTTCAGTGAGTCCAGGTGGGAGGTTTTTGAATTGTCTCATTTTATTGCTCCCTGGACTTGCCTTTGGTGAATTGGATGTCGGGGTTGTATTTTTTTAAAGTGTCTTTTCATTCATTTTCTTTCTTACTTTCTTTTTTTCTTTCTTTCTTTTTTCTTTTCTCTTTTTTCTTTTTTTTTCTTTTTTCTTTTGGTATTGGGGATCAAACTCATGACCTTGCACTTACCAGGCAAGTGGGTGAGCCACTGAGCTAAATTCCCAGCTTTTGTTTTGTTTTGTTTTGTTTTGTTTTAGTTTCATTTAATTTCTGGGGTGATGCCTATAAATTGTCTGTGGTGGGTTGCTTTATTGCTAGTATTTAGGACCCCTAAGTAATGATTATTTCTCTGAGGTATCTTCCACAGATAGCTGGTTTTTTGGGTTTTGAGTCTGTTGAATGATCTTACCTATTCAGTTTGTTGGAGGTGATATATTGTTCATTTGGCATAGTCCCTGATTCTTTGGCACTGTGGCATAGTATTTTCTGTGACACTTAGTCAATCTCAGTCATAGAATTCCAGGACCAACATCTGTTTAGAACAAGTATGTCAATTCTGGCTATAGTGGTACCAATAGCATCAAACACAGCCTAGAAAATGAAAAATAGAGTTAAACCTTAATTTGCCACTTTAACCATATGAACTAGATTTGTGGTTATACAACAAAATCTAAAGCAAGCAAGAAAATTATATGCAGTATACAATGATATGTCAATTGATATGTCAATTTTGCCCTTGGGGGCTAATATTTCAAATAGTTTAAAGAGAAAATAGAGAATTAAAAGTAGAGGAAGAGATTAGAAGTAAGTTGTATGACGAAAGGGATCACACTAACTTTGGTAAATTGGTATAGAAAGCTGGAGGGAAAGAGTAAAAGAAAAGATAAAAAGAACAGAACAGAAGCACAGAGAGCCTCATATAAAGCACATTCACATTTATATAAAAACAAGATTAAGTGATGAAGGTGAAAGAAAGAAAGTATAAAATGAAACTAAAAATCAAAAACAAGTGTGAGAGCCAGGAAGGTGAAGACAGTAAAAAATAAAATTAAAACAAGTCCACGTCAAGATTTGTCCATGTTTTTCTCTGCTTTCACTGGCAGACAACCTGCGGCCTCAAAGTCCTGATCTGTGTAGATCTATCCCAAAAAGCCAGCAGTAGGTTTTTGTCAGGCTAGAGGGTAATCTCAGTAAGCCTACAATTTCTGGTGGAGACCCCTCAGTTCTATTTGGCTCACTTCCTTCTGAGTGCCTCCCACGGGTCTGAGCCCTGCTGGTAGCCACTAGATGGAGCCAGCTGCAGTTCTGAATTCTGATCTCAAGTTGCCCATCTCCAAGATGGCTCCAAGCTGATTGCTTTCTCCTATGGCAAGACTGAGACCCTTGCTCTTGCTGCCAGGCAGCGCAGTCTTTTGTGTCTGCTACTCTTCTCTATGTCTGCTGCTCCCCTCCACTGCCATATCTCTCTGCCAAGGCTTCTTGCATTGCCAGCCATCACTGTTACTCTGAGTGCACAGGTTCAAACCGCTCCTCTCACTCAGCGAGTCCTGCCTCAGGGAGAAGGCACTGTGGGCTACCTCCTTCTTCATGGAGGTTTCTCTCTTCATTCTCTCTGTGGACTTCAATGCACACTTCAGACTCTTCCTGGTTCCAGGGCACCCACTTTCCTTCTCCTTGACTTCCTCACATTGTTACAGGAAAAGTGAGTTAGACAAAAATATTATAGGCAGTCAGACAGGGCTGGGCCCTCAAAGGAACCAGTGCAGAAGTTCAGATACCTTGTAACCTCTGAGGAGACAGGCACCTCCTGCTGTGGGCCAGATATCAAGACAAAAGGCAGAACAACTGCACCCGTATCCCAAGGATTGATATTCTAAATAGTTCTATATCACCCTGAGAAAGTCAGGAATCAGCATCCCACCCTTTTACAGGAAGAGTCATTATCTTTAAACATCCCTTGCTTACTACATGACCCGCTTCACCATTTGTCCTTGATTTAATCAATTTTACCTGGACAATTAATCTTATTGGTTAACCATGGTTATGTCCCACCTTATGCCCACCTTGCAGAGTCCCATTTTCCTCACCTTGGACCCATCTAACCTCATGGTTTTACTGTATAAAAGTCCCTAAAAATGACAAAGTCTTTGGCAACACGCTTGGGCCCTCTTCTGTCCCTCAGACAGAAGCTTTCTTTCTCTCAATAAATATATCCTGCTCTTACCCTCCGTTGTTCCTAAAATTCATTCTTCGACTTTTAGAGAACACGAACTCGCGCCAGACATATAGTAGGTTGGGAGTTTCATTCCCCCATATCATTTGGAGGTCTGGGATCATTTTTCCTATATCAACATTGTTATATTCTAGTGTCTGGAAGGAAACACTCGGAGAAGCACTTAGCTGCTTAGCATTCTGGCATGTTGGATTCTCTGGTCTGCATTTTCTGATATCCTTTACTGTCACCTTTTTCAGAATACTGTATTTTTCAATGTTAAGTTTTGTTTTTTACTTTCCTCATTAGATTGATTCTTAAGTATTTCACTTTTCTTGAAAGTATTGAGAAAAGTATTGTTTTCCTGATTTCTTACTCAGTAAATTTGCTGTTTGTGTATAGGAATGCTGTTGCATTTTTGTGTTGGATTTGTATCCTACTATGCTAACAAATTTGGTTATTAAATCAAGGAGTCTTTTGATGGAGTTTTCGTGGTCTTCAACACAGAGTATCACATTACCAACAAATAATGATGTTTTAACTTTTTCCTTTCCTATCCTTATTCCTTTTATTTCTTTCTGTTGTATAATGACTCTGGCTAATATTTCCAGAACTATATTGAATAAAAGTGGTGATAGTGGGCATCTTTGTCCTGGTTTTAGAGTAAAAGCTATCAGTTTTTTTCATTTAGTATGGTGTTGGCTGTTGGTTTGTCATAAATGTCTTTCATCATACTGAGATAAAGACCTTCTATTCCAATTTTTCTATTATGAATGTGATGTGGGTTAGACTTTATCTAATGTTTTTCTGCATCTATTGAGATCCTCATGTAGTTTTTGTCCTTGTTAAAGTGATGCATTTCATTTATTAACTTCCATATGTTGAACCACCCCTGCATCCCTTGGAAAAACTCCTACTTATTCATGGTGTACATATAATCATCTTGATGAATTGATGCCTTCTGTTTGCCAGTATCTTATTGAGGATTTTTGCATCTATGTTCATTAAAGAGATTGGTTCTCTTTTTAGTTGGGTCCTTCTCTGGTTTTGGTATCAGGTTGATTCTTGTTTTGAGGAATGACTTTGGGAGTACTTCTTCCCTTTCAACCTCATTAAATAGTTTGAGGAGGAGGGGAATTAGATTTTCTCTAAAGTTCTTTTAGAATTCAGCAGTGAATTCATCATTACCTAGGATGCACTCTGTTGGAAGTTGTTTTTAATTACTTCTTTAATTCCACTGGCATACTGAATTGTTTAGAATTTAATATTTTCTTGACTTAGCTTTGGTAATTCATATTTATGTAGGAATGTATCCATTTCTTCTGAATTTTCCATCTAGTTTGAGTAAAGGTTTTCAAAGCAGGTACTGATGGTCTTCTCGATTGCTAGAGGATCTGTTATAATTTTTCTCCTTTCATTCTTAACTGCATGAGTTTTCTTGCCTTTTCTTGTTAAGGTTGGTTAAATACCACTTTGTTTCTCTTCTGAGACAAACTCAAAGGATATATAAATACTAAAGGAGAGGATAAATATTGGGAAGGATAAAGAAAATGTTCAAATAGGGAAGGGAACAAGGAGGGGAGTGGTGGAAGGGAAGGAAGGAAATAGGGTTAAAAAAATTAAAAAAAAGAATTGCAAGAAAATGATAAAAACAAAGTTTTGTAAATGTAGAGGGGAATAAGAATTGAAGGGCTTGTTTTGTTTTTTGTTTTGGGTTTTTTTTTGTAGGGGTTGAGACAGGGTCTCACTATATATGTTAGACTGGCCTTGAATTCGCTTATGTAGCCCAGACTGACCTTAAACTTATGGTGATCCTCCTACCTCAGCCTCCTGAGTATTGGAATTGCAGGTGTGTGACACCATGCCTGGCTGAAGGATTAAAGGAAATGGAAAGGAATGAGAGAAAATTGAAATATTTTATGTACTGGTACAAATTCCCTATGATAAACATGATCACTATGTATATCAAAAGTATACCAATAAAATTAATTTTAAAATAAATATGCCATGTGCTAGAACCTAATAACTTCAATAAATGTAAGCAGCCTATGTCATAAACAGGAGCTAAGATGAATAATATTAAAAAGAATGAAAATCCTTTAAATTGTAGATAATCCTTTAAATTGTAGATAATCCTTTAAAAATTGTTTCAGATAATATAGAATGCAATTCTCAGGCTGCACAAATAATGCTAAAATAAATAAGAAATAAAACTACATTATGTGTTTTCTGAATTAAGGATTTTGTGGTTTTTATATACAATGGCGTACTACACTGCTATAAAGAAGGATAAGCTTCAGTCATTTGCAGGAGAATGGAGGCACCTTGAGATTACTTTAAGTGAAATAAATCAGACACTCATATTTAAATACATGGTTTTTCTTACATAAGAAACACAAACAATAAATAAAGAGCCAAATAAATACAGAAGCTAGGAAATAAAGAGACAGATCTTTTGCAAAAGGAAAGAGGACCAAACACTGGAAGAAGAGGGGAGGAGAGAAAGTAAAGGAGATGAAAAAATTAACGTATGTTATGTACATGTACCAGCTCTCCACAAGAAATCTAATTATTGTGTACTGCAAACATGTAATAATAAAAATTAAAATTAAAATAAGGTGCCATATGTATACTCATGAGGTCTCCAAGATGAATGTATTCATTATGTATTACAAACACATATTAATAAAAAACTTTTAAGAAAATGTTACTGAGTCCCAAATTAGCCAAATTAAGCATAAGATGCCAAAACCCATTCTCATATGAATTTGGATGCTGTTATGGTTGTGTTTCAATGTCCCCCCAAAGCCTTATGTAGTCAGGGAGGTGGGCTTCTAGAGTTTGTGAGTGAATCATGGTCCAATGCTGGGATTATGGGTGTGAGTGCTACACCCAATTGGGTGTGAACTACATACAATATAAGGGACAGAAAGAGTCTTCTCTTCATGCTCCTCCCTTTGCTCTTGTTGCTTGTGCTGCTTTCTGCCACCATGAACTGTTACCCTTTGCCATGTGCCACTTTGCCTTGGAGCCAGCTGATTATGGACTGAAACCTCCACAAACTGTGAGTTAAATACGCCTTTCCTTCCTTAACTTTGGGCTTTGGGTATTTTTTCTCAGCAAGAATAGAAAAGTAACTGACACAAATGCAAAAGTTGGTATTAAATATTAATACCAAAGTTTCTAGAATAATGAAGAAATCATCCACCACACGGCATAAGTGTTAGCTCAGAAAGGTGAAGGTAATCAATGTAATGTATCTGTCCTCTTTCACAGCTTTGTTTGGTCATTTGCATGCCAGTGCAGTGCCATTTGTTTAATACTGAGCTATAGTATGTCTTGAAGTGAGCAATGGTGCTCTTATATTTTCTTAAGATAATTTTGTGTTTCCATATGAATTTTACTATCTATTTTATAGCTCTGTGTAAAACATCATTGGTATTCTTGCAGGAAGTACATAGAATCCATAGATTACTTTGCATAGGATGGTTATGTGAACAATAATTTTCTGAATGATGAACATGTAATATATTTCCATTTTTTGTGTGTCATCTCTGTAATTTTCTTCAGCAGTGTTTT
Organism: Dasyprocta punctata; assembly: GCA_004363535.1. NCBI lineage: Eukaryota > Metazoa > Chordata > Mammalia > Rodentia > Dasyproctidae > Dasyprocta > Dasyprocta punctata. The sequence continues at coordinate 170,149 of RJWM01000716.1, forward strand.
ATGATTTTCAATATACTGATGCTTCATTTTTTATTGAATTAATTCCTAAAAATTTAATTCTTTGTAGCTATTGAGGATGATATATTTCTTTAATTTCTTTTTCAGCAAGTTCATTGTTGGTGTATAAAATGTTACTTTTTGTAAGTTGTGTACTCTACCTTTACTGAATTTTTTACAAGTTTTAACAGGGTTTCAGGTAGATATATATGAAATCATGTCATCTGCAAACAGGAATAATTTAACTTTATCCATTCCAAATTGATTGCTCTGAAATATTTCTTTCTCTTGCTTAATTTCTGTTAAGACTTTCAGCACTATAATAAATAAGGTTGGCAGTAGGCATCTTTGTCTTATTTCCAATATTAGAGGAAATGCTTTTAACTTTTTCTCATTTGGTATTGGCTATGGAATTTTTCCATATAAGGTTTGTTCATTCTATGATACATTGATGAGTTTTTTTTATCATGAAGGGATGTTGAATATTATTGAAGGCTATTTTTACACTTACTAGTCTTGTATCTATTCAGCTGATGTGTTATGTTACTGATTTTTATATGCTGACCATCCTTGCATCACTGGAATGAGTCCTACTTGATCATGGCCATGGTCTTTGCATTGTGCTATATAATTAAGTATTTTTTGTAATACTTGCATCTATATTCATCCAGAAAAAGAGTCTATTTGTGTGGGGGTTTTTTGTGGTTGTTGTCATGTTTTTTGTTCTCCTTGCCTGGTTTTAGTACCAGGGTAATACTAAAACCTATTTAAAAGCAGTTTGGAAGAATTCCTTCCATTTCATTTTTAAAAATATAGTAAAGAATAATTGGAATTGTTCTTCTATAAGTATTTGGTACAATTCAACCTTAAAGTCATTTGGTCCTGGATCTCTTTGAGATGGGAAACTTAAGAATTTATATTTCTGTGGTGGTTTTTCCCTCATATTTCATTTATTTAAATATTTTCTCTGTACCTCTCTTTTGTAAATCTAACCAAATTTTGTCACTTTTGTTTATCTTTTGTGCATTGATTTTTGTACCTTCAGTTTTAATTTTATTTACATTTGCTCTTATCTTTATTTATTTTCTTCTAGTTTGAGGTTAGGTTTGTTCTTGCTTTTCTGGATGCTTTAGATACCTTTTCAGACTGTCCTATTGAGTTCGTTCTTTGTTTTTTTGATGTATGCACCCATAGATGTAAACTTCACTGTTTTTGTTGTACTTGCAGATTTTGACATTTTGTCATTTGCAGTCTTATAAAATTGCTTTAATTAATCTTTTAAGTTCCTCAGATATCCATTGTCATTTACCAACAAGTTAGTTAATTCCCATGTCTTTGTGCTCTTTCTATTCTTCTTGTTGATTTGTAGTTTTAGTCTCCTGTGGTCTCAGAAGATATATGATATTACTTTAAAACTATTGAGACATGGCATACAGCATGATATATGATCCAGCCTGGAGAATATTTCTTATGCAGGTGAAAAAAATGAGTCCTCTGCTGCTGTTGGATGACATGTTCTGAAAATGTCTATCAGGTCCATGTACTCTATGCTGTGATTCAATTCAGATACTCTGCTGACTGAATGCTGACTTTCTGCTGTCTGAATGATTAATTCATTGAGAAAATTGGAATGTGGAAGTCCCTAACTATAATTATATTGGTGTTTGTTTGTCATTTTAGGTCTACAGATACTCGTTTTGTGTATTTGGGTGGTTCAGATTTGGGGATATATATATATATATATATATATATATATATGGAATTTTTTGTCCTTTTTTATACTTTTTGACTTAGAGTCTACATCATATGTGTCTAACTACTACATCTCATTTTTTGTAGCCAATTCCATGATATGTATTTTTCCTATCCTTCACTTTCAGTTAACCTATCTTTGTTAGTGAAATGAGTTTATTGCAGGCAGTGTATACTTAGGTCTTATCTGTTTATCAATTTGACCTGATTTTGTGTTTGTATTAGTGAAATTAATCTATTTGGATCCCAGGTTTTGATTGATAAGTATGAACTTCGTTCTATACTTTAAAAAAAATATTTTCTGCTAGTTTAGTTTTGCTTTTATTGTCTTGTATTCCTCTCTTTTCCATCTGTCTTATGGATTTTTGTGATATAGTACTATCATTTGTCTCTTCTGCTCAGATTTGATTCTTTATATTTTGTTTATCTGTTCTTCTGCTGAGTTTTGTACATTCATGCGTTTCCATCATGGTTGTTATTATCCTTCTGTTTCTAGTGTGGGACCCCTCACCCCATTACTATTTACTGTAGAGTTTGAACTAGTGGTGAAGAATCGCCTAAGTTTTCTACATATCTTGGAAAGAATTTAAGTCTGTTTCATTTTGTAAGGATATCTTTTCTGAGTAGAGTTTCTTATTTAGCAATCTTCTTTTTTAGGAAATTAATATCTCATCCTATTGTCTTCTGGCCTATAAGGTTTCTGATGAGAAATTGGCTATAATCCTGGTAGGCATAACCTTTATATGTGACATTGCTTTTATCTTTCTATTAACACAATACTTACATTTTGAGACTTTTACTACAATATGCCTTCATAAATTTATTTTCGTGTGAATCTCTATGGAGTTCTTTGAGCTTCTTATGTGTAGATGTCCATATCTCTTTGAAAACTTGGAAAATTTTCCTTATTTCATAAAACAAATTTTCAAATCCTTTCTCCTATATTTCAGCACCTTCTTATATTCCTATAATGTAAATATTTGTTCATTTGATTGTCTCATAGGAGCGTCAAAGGATTTCATTTTTGGTAATTTCTTAAATTTTTTTGTCTACCAAGTTGCAAAGGACATATCCTCAAGTTCAGAAACCCCTTCTTCTGCTTGTCCTAATATGTGGCAGAAACTTTTATTGAACTTCTTTTATTTTTCTGAATTGAAGATATTAGTTCTAAGATTTCTGATGTATTTTTTATGATTCCTGTTTGATGAATTTTTCACTCGTATCCTGAATTGTTTTTTCTCACTTTTTGATCAATCTACCTATATTTCATTGCCTCTCATCAAGTTTTTTTAGATAATTATTTCCAATTCTTTCCCAGGGTCATCGATGTCCTGCAGTGTACAGTCTGTTTCTGGAGAATACTTTTTCCTTGGGTGCTATGATTCTTATGCTCCTTTTTGACATACGTGCATCTGGTGTAGCCTTGACTATTTCCATTTTATAGAGTGGCTTTTGTAGAAACATATTTTTGTTGTTTAGATGGGAGCCATGGTGTCAGTCAGGTAACTGCTTTGGTTGTTCAAAAATAGTGTCTCAGTGGTTACTTCAGTGTCTATGAGCGCTTCAACAATATAGATTCCAGTGGTCCATAAAGGTGATTGTATGATTTGTAGGGACTGTTCTCAGGTTCCACAGAATTCCATACTAGTGTCACTGGCACTTGTGGTGGCTGTTGCCACTATTTCAGTGGTTCAAGAATTTGGGAATTTTTATTCCCAATTACCTTCATGTAAGGACTGATGACACCAAGATTCATTATGCCAGCAGCCATAGCTTCTGAGACACATGATATGAATAAGACCTTCTCTAGGACATTCAGGTTGAATATGGGAGATGTCTGAAGATGATAATCGGAGCCTTCTCCAGAATCTATGGGACAAATACAAGAGATACTGGAATCTGTGGCACTAGTAACTACACATTTGAGAATGTAGAATTCAAAGACTTCCCTAGGTCCTATGGAGCTGTTGCTTATAGCACAGGCAGTAGCTTTCTCGAAGGTGTAAGTCCAAGATATCAACTTCTTCAGGTCTCAGATAAAAAGCACATCTTATACCAGGGCTTTTCGCACTAGCATCTGTGATCCCAAGTGAATGGTTTGTGGAAAAGATATTCCTTACTTTTTCTCCAATGTGTTCAGGTGGTACCAGGAATTGGCACCTTAAATGGCTGTGTTCCTGAAACAATGGAACATGGCTGGGAATTTCCCCAATTCTTGATAGGTAGGGATAGGTGAATCCAAGATACTGCACCAGCAGCTGCAGTCCCAATGCTAAGTGCTGGTGAGAAGACCTTACTAATCCGCAAAGAGCAGTGTTGATGGGATTCAGACTCATGGTTATAGCAACCAATAGCTCTGAAGTTACATGATTTTGGAGGGATTCTTTTTTACTCTGTGAGCTGTGCTCCAGCACAATGTTTCTGGCAGTGTCAGCCTCAGTCCCTGAGCTATAAGGACATCCAGCAGTAACTGTTATAGTCCCTTGAATTCTGGGGCTTGTAGGAGGCTGTCTTAGTCACTTTTCACTTGCTGCTGAGACAGAATACCTGACACCCAAAATTAGGGAAGGAAAGGTTTATTTCTTACAGTTCTTGGGAGTTTTGGTCCATATTTAGTTGGCTCCAAGGCAGCATGGCATGGCGGGGCAGTCATTCATGGCAGCCACCAAACAGCAAGGTGCACAAACCAGGAAGAGAGCAGGCAAGAGGAAGACCTGCGTTCCTCTTGCCTTTACCCTGTATATTGGCTCCACCCCTGGGTGGGTGCGGCACTCACATCACCGATCCCAGTGGTAGACCACAAACCAATCACAAAGACCAGACTCAGCCCCATCCAAATTGCATGAGATTTTCAGGGGGACACAGGACCGACCACACTATAACATTCCACCCTGGCCCCCCGAATCTCATGTACGTTCTTAATACAAAAGACATTTAGTCTATCTCCAAGAGTTGTCAAAGTCCTAACAGTTTCAGCATTGCTGAAAAGTCCAAGTCCCAATCTCCTCCGAGACCTAAGGCAAACTCTTGACTGTAACCCTCTGCACAAATGAAAATGAGGTTAAACACTTCCAACATATAAAGGCACAAGATGAACATTGCCATTCCAAAAGTTAAAAACAGGGCAATACAAAGCATTGGAACCAAAGCAAGTCCAAAATCCAGCAGGGAAAACATTAAGTCCTGGAGTTTTATGCTCAGCATCTGAAGCAATCTGGTTGCAAGCTCCAAAAGGCTTGAGTGATTCCACCACTACAACACTTCCAGAGGTTTTAACTTCCATAGCTTCTCTCTTAAATGTACTCTGTTCAATTCTCACAGCTTTTCTTGGATGATCCACTTTTATGGCTTTTTCAAGCCTTTGGATTTCCCATTGCACCCTTGCCTTCACCTTTACGTCTTTACATATTGTCCTCTGAAAGTGGAGCAGAAGCTGTACATTTTCCTTGCACTTAAAATCAGTGCCACATGGATGCCACCAAGGTCCACTGCCAGTTGGAGCAGTAGCTAGGCTTTCCTCTCTCTTGGCTGTGGGGGTTGACTGCCTGGATAGCTGAGCTCTCTGAACCTGATTGTGAGGAACAGCTTCTCTATGCCACTGCCATTCTAAAATCTGGTGTGGCCACCACCTACTGGAACCTGGTGTGGCCACTGCCCTTTTGAAACCTCCTGTGGCCTCCATCGCCACTCTGGAACATGGCGCTCTATGGCTTTTTCCTCCAAGCAAGCTCTTTCACCTTTGAAGGCCTGAGGCTGCAAAGGGTGGAGGCTTGCTGCTTCCTGGGATGCCCCCAGGCCATCTTTTTTATTTCTCTGTTCCTTCTCAGCAATTGAGGTTTTAGCTCTATCTTTACAGTCCACAGCTTTCTGGCCAAACTCACAGCATTTTAAATCATCATGCTGGCCTCTTTGCTCTTGATTCCCAACATAAATCTGTCGAAGAGCCCCCAACAATAGCCAGGCCACCATTTCAATATTTGGCTGTCTTGAATTTTTTTTCACCAGACTAATCAATCCATCACCCTTAATCTCAGTCTCAGGCAAAGTCTCTGGGCATGGGCAGAATGCAGACAAACTTTCTGCCAATCCATAGCACACATCGTGTGGAGTCCAACAACCAATGCCATCCTTCTTCCCAGCAGAAACCTCCTAAGCCTGGTCTTTACCAGCAGGTTTTCTATCAGCCTTCTGGTCTCCTGGTTTCTGGCCAGAATGTCCCATACAAAACAGCCTTAACTGTTCCAGCGCCACTCTTTCAGCCCACATCTCCAAACCTTTCCAAACTCTTCCCACAAGCCATTCCCAAAGATTCTTGAACCACATAGTCAAGTTTTGTCATAGCAACGACCCCACTCCTGGTACCAAATTCTGTATTAGTTACTTTTAACACCCTGCTGAGACAGAATACCTGATGCCCAAAATTAGGGAAGGAAAGGTTTATTTCTTACAGTTCTTGGGAGTTTTGATCCATACTTAGTTGACTCCAAGGCAGTATTGTGTGGCAGGGCAGCTATTCATGGCAGCCACCAAACAGCAAGGCACAAACCAGGAAGAGAGCAGACAAGAGAACTGGGCATGGTGGCGCATGCCTTTAATCCCAGCACTCGGGAGGCTGAGGTAAGAGGAGCATTGTGACTTCGAGACTGGCTTGGGCTACAACACGAGTGCAAAGCCAGCCTGAGCTACACAGTGCGGCCCTGCCTCAAAAAACCAGGGCCGGGAGTTTGGCTGTGACTTAAGTGCCTGTCTGACAGGTGCAAGGTTGTGAGTTCAATCACTGGTGCTGCAAAAAAAAAAAAAAAAAGAGAGCAAGCAAGAGAAAGACCTGCATTCCTCTTGCCCTTACCCTGTATGTCGGCTCCACCCCTGGGTGGGTGCAGCACTCACATCACCAATCCCAGTGGTAAATCACAAATGAATCACAAAGACCAGACTCAGTCCCGTCCAAATTACATGAGACTGGGGGGGCACAGGACCGACTGCACTATAAGAGAGGTCAAATGTGTGTTCCTTCATTGGAGCAGACAATCTTTCTTACACAAACTAGAACCTCAGATTGGGTTTAGTGTCTGTAAGAACTTGGACTTCTTTGGTAATTAGATTTGCTAGCTGCTTCTATGATTGGAGTTGCTGGCAGTTTCCCTCTTACCTTTCCCCAGTGGTGTGGGAGCCTGGGTTGAAGTTACAATTTCCATTGTTCTTTTTGCTAGGTTGCCTTTCCAACTCTCTGTGCTGTTTAGGTTTTGCACAACTTCCTTGTTGATGTCCAGAGTTATACCTCAATCTCTTTTCTGGGAATAAAGTTTTTTTCTTTTTTGACTTGGCTCTTCTCTATGGGAGAATTACCTGCCAGGTACCACTCTTCAACCATTTTGGCAGCAGACCAGGTATGCTTCATTATTTTGTAACAGCAAAAGTAGTTAAATCCATGAATAGTGCTTTAAATATAGTTTTGGCAGATATACCTAAATTTTTTCATGATTATTGCTTTCAATAACATTATTTTAATAGGTTTTTTAATTTCAAATTGAAGCCACACATGCTTGTAATTCCAGCACTCCAGGTGGCTGAAGCAAGAGGATTGCAAGTTTGCACCTAGGCTAGGCAACTTATAACTTAACAAAACCCTGTCTCAAAATTTAAAAATTGAACAAAATAAAATAAATGAAACTGAGTATATAACTCAGTGTGAAGGCCCTGAGGTCAGTCTCCACTGCAGAGAATATAATTTTTGAAGTTATTTTCTGCTCAATTTGTACCCTAACTTGCTAGCAGGAAGTTTACTACTTTGTACCTTTCAAGGGATTAATAAATGAGTAGATTTTAAATTTAATCATTCTGTAAATTTATAGATACTTAAACTTTTTAAACATAGACACATGCTCTAACAAGAAACTAAGAAAATTTTAAAAATTAAATGATCCTGGGGAATGCACATCTTTTAAATTGTTTCATCTAAGAAAAACTTGAAAAACAACTGAATAGCCAATAATTTCCCATACATATGAAGTTTATATTACACAACAACTGTTAAGAAATTATATACTCTGTGTGTTACTATGTTCATGCTGCTACAGTGAAATATCACTCTGTGAAGAATTTATGAATAATGTAAATTCATTTTTCACAGTTCTGGAGACTGCATAGTCTGAGGTGAGTTTCCTTCCTTGCTGGCTTCTGTGAGGGCTCTCTCCTACCTATCAGACTGATGCTTCTCACTTACTGTGTGCATGTTGAAAGGAAGAATAAACCCATCATGACCTACTTTAAAGTGGCACTCAGTCCTCATGATCTAACCCCAAAAGCTCCTATCTCCAAGAAACATTACCTTTGGGCATTAGAATTTTAACAAATGAATTTCGTGGAACAAAATTCAGACCAAAAACATATGTAATAAAGAGAATATATATGTGTTCATTTCCTCCTGTATTCATGGAATCTACCACCTAAAGAGCTTACTTTCTGAATACAGGTATTCCTTTCCTTACAGTGGGGTAATATGCCAGTAAATCATAAGTTGAAAATGTTCTAAGTTAGTGTCTTAGTCACTTTTTTGTTGCTAGAACAAAGTACACAACACCTGCAATTTAATGAAGGAGAGGTTTATTTTGGCTCACAGTTTTTACGAATGGTCAGTCAGCTGAATCCAAGGTGAAAACAGGAAGGCAGAGAGGAATGAGAAAGATAAAGGTGCTCAGCTCAAGGCTGCCAGGAAGCAGAGAGAGCAAGGAGGAATTTAAGAGGGAGATACACTTTTCCAGATCTTTCTGAGTCAAGAACTAGTTCCTTCCAGGCACCACCTCTTAATGGAACATTCAGTTGGGAGTTGTGTCCCAATATCCAAAGATCCAATAACCTTTAAGAGATAAGAAGCTTTTGGGGGACATTTTACATCTAAATCTTTATAGTCTGAGATGCATATAATGCTCCTCTCCTAGAGCACATTACAGTTTACAGCACAATACACAAAGAGAATTTCTTTCCCCTTGTAATTATGTGGCTGGCTGGAGACTGTGTCTCACTGCTAGTGTCTGATGTTTCAAAAATGGATTAGACAGGGTTTCTCTAGCCAGGGAAGAGGTCAAAATTCGAAGTACAGCTTGTTTCTGAATACATCTTACTTGTGCACTACTGGACAGTCATAAAATTCTGTGCAGCAGAAATCAGGTGTAACCTTTACTTCCTATTTTACATGAGGAAAAACATACAGTTTTTATAGATTATTTTAAATAGTTTAATAGTGTTTCTAAGCCATAAAATAAATGCATCTGGGCTTGCTAATTTTTGTAGGTGACAGTTAAAAATGGCTAGGGCTTTACCTGGGCAGCAAAAGCACATGTTAAAAAAACACTAAGAGATGGGCACAGAGCATAGAGAAGAACCCATAGTGAAACTCATGTGAAATCAGATTATCTTTATGGTCTCTTTTAGATGCATTCCCAGATCTTATCGCATTTTATGGACCCTGAAATCCTAATGTGAGGACATCTGTTTAACAGCCAATGAATCAAGCAAATGATTCCCACAGGGCTCTAAAACCTCAAAGTTTGGTTTGCAACTTGTGTCAGATATTTTTAAGTAGGTTCACTATGTAAAAGTAAGCCTTTCTAAGATGATATAATAACTGCTGTGCCCCTGAGGGGAGTTTTGGTTGTATGGACCCATGACATGCTCACCTCAAAGACAGCTTGACATAGTTAAACAATATTAGAAAGAAAGCAGAGCAGTTTTGCAACAAGTTTTGAGCCATCTAATTGTAAACCTTACCTTATAATTTGCACAGGCTTACTTTAAGTAAAAGTTAGCCACGTTTTCTGTAAAGGGCCGGTGATTCTTTTCAGTTTTGCAAGCTATGTTGTCTTCACTTGTGTGACTCCAATCACCAGATAAAATGTAAATGAGTGAATGCGGCCATGTTTCAATAAAATTTTATTTAAAACAAAACAGAAAAAGGATTTATTCTCCAGGCTTCCCTGGTTTCAAGATTTGCTTGGTTTTATTCATTAGTAGGGTAAAATACATTTGGAAGTATTGTGTTAAAACCCACAGTCATGGGTAAGCAATGTTTTAATGTATATTATTCATTATTTGAATTTATATTTCTGAAAATGCCCTCTCACTAAGGTGTATTGACTCAGATATCATGGTCTTAGAAAAAGTAGGAGGAAAAAAGTGGCAACAATTGTATTTGAGTTCATTATTTGATTAGAAATAAGGACTCCTTACATTCTGTTTGTGAACTGATGTGCTGACATCATTTTACATACACAAATCTTTGATTCTTTCGGAGGATTTTGAATTCTGAGTAAGTTCCAGACATTTTTAAATACACTTTCTAAGATATTTAAAGCAATTTACATAGCTCATTAGTGTTTACTTGGTCATTTTGTAGCAAATTATTTCCACAAAAAATTGCATATTTCTGACTGTCTTCCTGAAACCTTCATGTCATAGAGAGATTGATACATATGTTGTTGTACACTTTACGTGAACTGGAAGGTCTGGATCCTTTCTAGCAATTTTACCTTTTGGTATCTTAGCCTGTTCATCTTAACAAGCAAGAATGTAGGCCTAGCATAGGTAGATGTTAATGTGTGAGTTCGTTCAAAATGTTTATCTGTCTATGCCTCAATTTTCTTGAATGAAACTGGTAATCATGAGAATATTATGCTTTGTGGTATTATTACAGGTTTAACTGTGATAATATTTAAATTTATTTGAATAGTAAAAGAGTCTATATTAGGCATTTAATACATATATGATGCTATTTTTCTTTTTAATTAAAATTACTAGTCTGAATAATATAGGAAAATATTACATATATGATAGTTTCCTTCTGTGATTAAAAATGTTCCATTGAGGTAAGAAGATATCCATTAATTCATTAAATACTTATTTTCTTAATTTTCCTTTTTTGTGAGTACAAAGTCACTGCTTCCTCTTTACAGAATCTCTGTGCATCTTGCTGCATGGATCAAACCATCGCAGCACCAAGTGTAAGGCTCAGGGTCTTATGCTAAGGGCAGTATAATAAATATGGAAACAGCTGATAGTGGCTTGGACAATACATCAGTATTACTGGTAGAAATTGTTCACATTTAGATATATCTGGTAAATAGAACTAACAGTTTTTACTAGTGAGTTAGATGCAAGGTGTAAGAGAACAAAATGTTTGAAGGATATACTACAGTTTCTGGCAGGAAAAACTGGTAAAGTGCAACTGACATAAATGAAAATGACATAGGTTATGTGAGGAGGGGCAAGAGAATTGTACAGAAGAAAGCAGGAGGTTGGTTTTAGATGATTTCCATGTGTATCATAGTTTCATTGTTCAATCTGACTAAGATACATTTCCCTTAGTCAAGCATTAATCAGGTGTAGTTGACCTTCTTCTGCCTCTGAGGTTTTAATCAATATTGCATGAAAAACATTCAGAAAATAAAATTGTATCTGTACTGAATGTGCACAGACATTGTTTTCTATCATTATTTCATAAATTATTGATTATTACAATTATTTGCATAGCATTTGTATTGAATTATGTAGCAAGTAACCCAGAGATGATTTAAAGTGTATAGGAGAGTGTGCATAAGTTACAGACAAACACAATGTCATTGCATATAAGAGACCTGATCATCCATGGATTTTGATATCTGTGGGAAATTCTGGCACCAATTTCCCCATAAATATTGAGGGACACATGCATTCTTGCGTAGATATTTGGTAGAAGTGATCTAAATTCATGATCAGGTGATTCTAAGTAAGGGAGATAAACCTATATAATTTCAGTGGGTTTGGTTGTATCAGTTGAAAAATAGCATGGCGACTTCCATTTAAAACATAATAATAATTGCTTCCAAAGACAGCGGTTTCAGCCCTCATATGAACGTGATACCCTGTCATGTGTGTTTATGGCTTTCCTATCCGGTCCCTACCACTATAGAAGCCAATTCCCAACAATAAAGCTCTTGCCATCTGTTTCCGATGCTCTGCCCATAGCTGAATCCTGACCTATGCATAATTCCATGGGGACCTGAATGTAGCATTCTGCAATTAGACGAGAGGTTTTGGATGGAAGTAGATTTTGGGGATTATAATTATGCAAAGGTTAGTGGTATTATTCAAGTTACCTATGCAGTGTGTGGAGATAGAAAAAAAGGATGAAGATGGAAGTTCAAGATGAACTGAGGGTAGAACTGAAAAAATTAAAAAAGAAAACATGAAGAGCCTGAGGACTAGGCAGAGATATGGAAAATGTATCCAAAGAAAGTAAATTCCTGCAGATCAAAGAATTTTTTTTCCAAGAGGAAGTAATGCTAAGCTTTCAAATAAAAAAAAAAGAGATACAAAAAATACAAACTTGGCCAGAAAAAATTATCTATTTTTTTGTATTTAGAACATTATAGACAAAATTAACACTGGAAGAATATATTTTTCAACACGTAAGACCAGTGGCTATATGGAGTATATAAGTTGTGTCTTCGATAGCAAAACACATCACCTTTGATAGAAAAATTAGTATAATAATGTAATGTTTTACATGTGAATTTGTTTCTAAAGCTATATTCTAAGCTTTCAGTAGTCATAAAAATAAGCATTGAAATAAATATGAAATAATATTTATATATTATTATATATTACTATATTATATATTACTATATTGTCATTTATTCTATATATCATAATGTAATATTATGTTATGATACTAGCATAAATGAGAAATTGAGATCATTTGAACTACTGGTGATGGGCAGGAAATGGGAACACTTGGGGCCCTGTTGGTGAAATGTATACTGGTACCATCTGTGGAGAACTGTCCACCAGAATTTAATGAAATTATTCATGCATTAATCAAATTCCTTTCCTGGTATTCTTTCTCACTTTCCCAGATTGGCATTTTGAAGAAGAACTCTTGCATAGATTCATATGGTGCCAAGTACAAGATATATACACCTTGCAGTATTGTCTTTGCACAGAGAATTGAAAGATGGATTGCAAAAGTGATAAATAAAATTCAGTAGATTTTTTCCCCATAGAATATAATGTAGTAGAAATAAGGAATGATAGTTATATGCAGTAAAACAAATGATACACAAGGCAATGTTTAATGGGGAAAAAGAGTAAGAAATTTTCCTCAGTGTTGTTTATGTAGATTAAATCTGTACCAGAAAAACTATATCATATTTTTTAAGGACACATACAGGCCCCAAAATGCATATTAAACACTTTCAGTGGCTAACTCTGTGTTGATGGCATGGATAGATGAAGAGAGAATAATTTTTTAAAACTATAAGAAACTAAACTGGTCGAGGCAATGATCATGGTTTCTTATGAACTTTAAAGGATCTGTGGTTAAAAATATTTTAAGAAGATTTTTTCTTAAAGAACATATTCATAATTACCATCCCAGATCTTTACCAATATTTCTTTGATTTCCCAGTGTCTTCTCATTAAAACGAACTTTCTGTTTTCCCTCCTTATTGGTAAAAGATTTCTTTGTTCAGCTGATAAGAAAAAAACAAAACAAACAGACAAACAAAAATCCCCCACTTTTTTGGTAACCTCTTTGTTGACGTGTGTTTACTCTGACCATTAAACAGTGTCTTACTCTTTCTAATTAAAACTGTCCATAATGGAGTTGCCTTAGGGCAGATTGGAATTCCACTGAAATGATGAAATGGGCAAAGGAAGTGTTGATATTTTTAAATTACTCTGTTCCTTCATATTATCAGATGGCAATGGCCTCACATTTCTACATTCTTACTTGATAATTTATAATCTTCCGTAAAATACAAAGATTAATGAAAAGACAAAACTGTAGAGTAATACCATGTAAGCTGATAAGAATTTGGTGCCAGCTGGGTTCCTTTATCACCATAATTTATTAATATCTTATACTTGAAATATACAATAAAGTAGGCATATTAGATTAAGCTTGTCACCAGAGAAGATATAATTTTTAAAATTATTGAGCAAATTAAACACTATTGTATAACATTCCTTGACTAGTAACCACTAGAAATGTCTTTCCCAAACCCATCTAACATTTGTTATCTAATTTGTTTCCCTTTTCCTCTGGCCTTTTCCCTTAGGTTTGTGACTACCTAGGGGGAATTTATTTTGTATGTCTCTATGATTTGACTGATGAATATGACAATATAGTCCATGTCGATAACTGCCAGAGAGGTTGATGTATTGATTGCAGAATCAACTGAATTACTGAAATAACATTATGTAAAAAAAAAGAGGTAGATTTATTTTAAGCTTGAAAACATCATTATAAAAGCAATGAAGGTGGGGGTAAGTCATCTCCTTTGAACTTGCATGTCTTATTTGATATATGTCACAAGGAATGATGCAACTAAAGAAACTATATTATCAGACACTGTGAGGCTTGGGCAGAAATATCTCCAGTTTAAGTAAAGATGGGATCATTATCCGATGTTCCTTCAAACAAGAAGCATGTTAAAAGCTGAAAACCTTTGGGATCTGATTTGTCCACTTAAGTCATCTTGAAGCATGGTGGGTCTCTTTTCCTAGTGTATCCACATGACAGAGTATGGAGAAAAAGATGATTATTTTAGCCTTAACATCGTTTGTCCTGTTAGGTTCTGGAATGTCACTCCTATCTTCTTTGCTAGTGCTCTGTTTTAAAATGGAAGTGTCTATTCTCTGTTTGTCCACTGATTGTATTTTTGAGAAATGTAACTTGTTTTACTTCACAGGCTCAGAGGTAGAGAAAAATTTGACTCTCACCTATATCTGATTTAGATGAGACTTTGGACTTTAGAATTTTACATTGATTGATTCTGGAATAATTTATGAATTTTGGAACTGTAGCAACATAACGAATGTATTTTGCAGGTGAGACATAGATTTGGGGGTGGGTTATGAGTGTAATATAAATTTAATGCTTATAAAAACCCTCAAATTCATATGCTCCAATTCTTGTGAATCCCCCCAAATTTATATGCCCAAATTGTAACCCCAATTCCAGGTGAGGTTTTTGGGAAGTATTGTATTGAAAACAGAGTCTTTCATGAGACAGATTCATGTTTTTATGAAAGAGGAATTCCCCTCCTTTCATCTATGAACTAAGAAGTGTTCCCTCATCATATGCTGAATTCACAAGTGCACTGACCTTGTACTTCACAGATTCAAAAAAGTGAGAAATAATTTTGTTCATTGTAATGATAATCTATTATAGTTTGCATTAGCCACCAAAACAAAAAACACCAAAATGCATGGTGCTTGGTGTTTTATAAAGAGAACAGGTTCATTTGCCTCTCAATTCTGGTGTCCAACGGATACAAACAGCATGGAACTGGAATCCTCACAACAGGCCCCCTGGCTGCATCACTTCATGGTAGAAAAATGGAAAGTGAACAGGTCACACATGTGCAGGAGACAGCCAAACTTGCTTTATAGCTATTTTCTCAGAAACACATCCTGTTTCTCAGGACTAGATACTCACTCAGAGGACAGCATTAATCAACTCATGTGGAAGGAGCCTTCACGACCTAATTACCATCCACTGAACTCCACCTCTTAACACCTCCACATTCTCATCACCAATACACCACACATCTAATACACAAGACGTTAGGGAACAAATCATATCAATATCATAGCTCAGTCATTGCTTGCTCCCTTTGTTGGGTGAGGGAGGGAAGGTGAAAAGAGTATAAGAAACAATCAATGGGCTGTGAATTTAGTTCGATGACACAAGCACTTGCATGGCAAGCGTGAGGTCATGAGTTTGATCCCCAGTACAAAATAAACAAATAAAGAAATAAAGAAATAGCAGTAAGAAACAATCAAGATGTGTTATGCACACATACCAACTCAACTCCCAAGGAATGTAGTCATTAAAACAGGTACTAATAAAACTAAAAATTTTAAAAGAGAAAATAAAGAAAATAAAAAGACTAGAAAACAAACAAAATTTTGGAAATAAAGTGTTTAATGTAAAATAGTCATAGCACCTTCTACATCCAAAATCAGATGAACATCATTAGTAACATGCAACAACTTTAACATTACTTTAAGGTCAAGAAAATCTTTTACCAGAAAAGTACACCATATATTCATGTTTTACTCAATTGGTGCAAAAAGCAGAGAAACAACAAATTAGCATGCTAAAATTTTTTTTGTTGTGGTGGTGCACGACTGCAATCCCAGCACTCAGGAGACTGAGACAAGAGGATCCTTGTGAGCTTGAGACCATCCTGGTCTACAAAGTGAGTTTAAGGCCAGCCTGAATTGCATGGTGAGACCCTGTCTCAAAAAATAAGGCTCATTGGCCTAATCGCCTGCCTTGCAGGTGCGAGTTTGTGAGTTTGATCTCCACTTAAAAAAATGTTTTTTGTTTTGTTTACTAAATTCATTAAAAATATAATTTCAACTGTGCCACTTTCTCAGCAAATGAAAAACTCAGAATTATAAAAATGACTGTTTCATATTCTCCCATTCTTGCCTTAGAAGATGAGTATTTTGTATTAAATACTTACAGTATCAGTCTAGTTTTATTTTTTCAATGTGATATAAATATAACTTTTATAAAGAAATATGATGCAAAACCAATAAACCATAGAAGTGCTATGAATAATCAATAAACCATAGAAGTGCTATAAATAAAGCAGAGAGGAGTAAGATCTGCACTTGTATCTTTCCCTACCCTAACTCCTACCTCAACGCATATAATCTCCAGGCCTTTACGAACACATTTTGCAAATGCAAATTGGTCTGGTGTGCATTTTTAAAATTTTATGTATTTATTTACTTTGGAGACAGGATCTGACTATGTAGTTCAGGTTGACCTCAAACTCATGCTCTTGCCTCAGCCTCCCAAGTGCTGGGATTATAACCCACCACCACACCTGGCTTGCATTTCTTATCGGTAGTTGCATAAGACACTCCTATGACCTACAATGTTACCCAAATTTACTTAACTTAAATGATATCGAATAAAGAATTACAGATTATGTAAAACATTGAAAACACATATTCTGTGGTGGTTCATTCTACTGATCACCCCACAATCCTTTCTAAATAGGTCTGAGGCTTAAACATAAGTGACATGGATTTTCCAGTAAAGTATGTTTTTCTCAAGAAAAAATAAACTTTCTTCTACAAAATTTAGATTCAAGGAAGCTTCTTGCACATTGTAGCACTTGCTATAGAGGTATTTTAATGCCTCCACCAGACCTGCTATCTGCAGAGTGGGAGGCAGTCGTTCCAACATACAGCACTTAGCTAGTTATCTTTCCTTCTCTAAATCTGCTTGTCCATGTATTCCCAGACATCTTTGTGACTAAATGAAATAAAAATTTGAGTTTCATGACTACAAATTCTGACTTGAAAAGAATTTTCCCTTTTTAGATATCAGACTGAAAACTACGATATTAGAGAGAAGTTTGCTAGTATCCTGTAGCTACCAAAATAAATTACCACAAACTTAGAAACCTAAGACAACAGAACTTTATTGTGTTTTGATTCAGAAAACTACAAGTCCTAAACCAAGATATCAGCAGGACCATGTTCCAGCTGGTGCCTCTAGCAAAAAATCTGTTCTTTTCTTTTCATCTCTTGCAGTAACCATCCTTGTGTTGTGTCTCATTCTCTTTCTGCTTTCATGGTCACTTTGTTTCTTCCTCTTCTGTTTCAAACACCCCTTTTGTCTTTGTTTTCTAAGAAAATTTGTCCTTGGTTTCAGGACAAACCCAGATAATCCAGTGTGAGCTCATTGCCTCAAGACTTTTTATTATATCTGCAAAGACCCTTAGTCCATAAAAGGCAATAGTCACAAAAGGCAATAGTCATAGACATCTGAAATTAGTACATGCATGCATCTGTCTAGAGACTAGCACAACCTAATCCAGTCTGCTGCTCCTTACTGCCAAATATTCACATTCATCCTCTTTATGACACACATTCATTTCATCCCCATCCTTCCCCAAAATCTCAGTTCATTGCAGCATTAATTTTGAACTGAAAAATCTCACCTAATATTATCAGGTTCAAAAGTCCCAAGCCTCATCATGAAAATCAGCTATGGGAGAAATTTTGAGTGTGACTCACCATTAGGCAAAATTCCTCTCCATCTGTGGACCTATGAAACTAAAAAAATAAGTTATCTGTATCCAAAATAGAATTTTAGAAGAGGCATTGATAAACATTCCATTAGATTAATTGTTTAGGTAAAACTGACCAGATCAGGGACAAAAGGAGAAGCGAGACATGTATCAAATGAGCATTCTTATGGATCAGTGACTCTTTCTGTAAGGAGTGGGATGGTGATTCCTGGCTTCTCAAAGTGATCCATACATAATTAAAAGGCTAAATTGGTGTGAAAAATGGGATTGCCAGTCCCAAGTATGTTTGAAATGCAGAAAGGAAATTTCTATTAGGATTATTTTTTAAAAATTTTATTTTAAAGAGAATAAAGCCAAACAAAATAAAATAAAGTCAATCAAAACTAAACAGTGAAAGTGATACAGGACAGCAAAACAGGACAATAGGAAATCAACAATGGCTACCATAATGCCTTTTGTTATCTTCAAAATTGTTGCCCATACCATAGTACATAATAAAATCAAACAAAACAGACAGAATAAAACCAACCTAAACAGCACATTGGATGAAACAAAACAATAAAATGAAACAAAACAAGTGAGAGCAGTATTGGTCTTCAAAGTCAATACAGAAGGAAATCCTCTATATTTGCTGTATTGCATATTGTGATACTCTCAATAGATGCTCAGAGTACTGGCTCTAGGCCTGCAAGATCAATTAAACAAAACAAGCATTAAGTTGTTTTTGTACCTCAGTTGCTAACAACCCAGCCTGCGTTTTTCTGAATCAGCCGGTTGTTTTCAAGGGTAGGGATTTTTTTGTCCCCAGCCCATATACTGGCTCATGGAAAGGGTAAATTGGCTTCTTGTTTCTCTTCCTGGGGCCTGCATGGCTTCTGCTGGCTCGTGGGAAGGGCATATTGGCTTCTTGTTTTTCTTCTTGGGCCCCACATGGCTTCCACTTGTTCACTCATGGGAAGGGCCTCTATTAGGTTTAGAGACTAAGAATTTTTTTCTGTGACAATAGTCTACCCCCTAAGCATGTGCCTTGAGAGCCACTTCCCTGTTCCATCAAATGTACTCTCGCAGTCATTCTTTCCCTTTCTTGAAGGCTATTGCATATTTATAGCTACACAATTCTCTTAGCCCAACTTTTGACCTATAGAATTGCAGAAGTCTGACAACTTCTTTTACTTCATCCCATTTCTGTCCCTTTCAGGCAAGAGTGAGAGGTTTTCTGCAGATACAACATTATTAAAAACTGTATGATTCCCCTGTATATGTCAAGAAAATTCTTATCATTAAACAGGAGTGTCCTCCACAGATCACTTCCCTACTCATGGCTTCCTGAAATAGACAGGTGCATCTGTGAGTCATGTACTCAATCTATTTAGCACAATGCTGTCCAGCAACACCTGTAGGTACTATCTTAGAACATCCTTTCCTAACAGTGAATGCCCTAATTTCAGCTTCCTTTTAATCTTGCTAAAGAATCTCCCACAACATCAGGTGCTATTTCCCTTTCACCTAACAGTCTTCCTCTTGCTTTATCTTTTCCTCTTACATTTTACTATCAGGAGCATGGAGAAACTGAGTCATATCTTCATCACTTTGGTTGGAAATTCCCTTGCCTAAATGTTCATGTGTATTACTACAAAAACTACTTTCTAGTGAAAACTGACTTCAGTCATTATTTTGTTTTTAGTTTTTATTTGTTTTTTTTTGTTGTTGTTGTTGTTGCTGTTGTTGATGTTTTGTTTTGTTTTGTTTTTGCACCAGGGATTGAACTCTTGACCTTGTGCTTGCCAGGAAGGCACTTGTGCCACTGAGCTCTATCCCCAGCCCTGACTTCAGTCAAGTTAAATACAATTCAGTGAAATTTTATGTCACTGTATAATAATAAGGGTTGCTTCAGGCTTCACCAGTAAAAACTTTAATATTTATGTTTCTACCAAAGTTTTGTAAGTGACAATGCAAGTACTCTGTATGATCATAGAAATTTGACAGTACACATAATTTCAGTTAATGACATACATATCTCACTAGTTATTAGTGTGAATTTGTTACCATATATGATGGCAGGTCTCATACTTATTGTCAAGGTAGAGCCATTTAAACAGGAATGCCTAGGGGTAGCTGAACAGAACTTTAGGATGTTGTTGTTGTTACAATATTCTTTTTCCTTCAATTTGAAGCAAGGTCTAATTGGCATTATTAAAAGTAAAAGATTTGTGATTAAATAACAATTTTCTTGTTGACCTTTTTAAGATTCTACTAATTGCTATAACCAGATTCTTTCTCTCATTCACAAAATTCAGAAACTTTCTATTTTCAAATATAACAAAGAGATGGATAATTTTTAAAAATGAAGTCCTCACATGTGACAAAGACCAAGATTTTCAACAACCTCTCAATCTTAATCTTCATCTTCATTTTAACTTCTCTTGAGTGGATACATTCTACTTCTTTGTCTACTAAACTTATTTCACTGATCATTATGTATACTTTAAATACTTTCTACAATTTTTGTTATAGTAAGTTATTCACAACTAATCATTCACACACACACACACACACACACACACACAACTCAGTCTGATTATTCTATCACCTTTGTACCCATCGCCCTAATACACATCAAATCCTGGACCCCTGTTTTATGTATTGTTATCAGTTTATGTCCTTCACAGATGCAAAAAGTACAATTGATTAAATAGCTTTTAATTTTATGTCCTTATTTTCTGGACATAAGATTTCAGGACACACATATTTTTTCACTTTAACTTGTCATTATATCCCAAGTATCTAGTACATTGTATGATACACTGTGAATTCAATAGACATTGTAGGAATGAATCAATAGATTGAAGAAGTGGGTCAACAGAAGACAAATGAATTTGTAGGTGCTTGTTTTGGTGAAGTAGTAGATCCTGGACAGAGAAAAGGACTTTAGCAAACAGTCTTAAGAAGTTTCACTTTTGTCCCAGTTGGTCAGAAACTTAAGTCATTTCCAGAGAGGCCAAGACATTTATTTGGAGGACCACTGGAGATTAAGTAATTGCATCTCTCCCACACTTTTTTCTATATATTTTCCTAGGTATAACAAAGCTGAAGTTTTGCTTTCCTTTAATTCTGAGTAATAGGGGTATTCCTACAATGTCTAAGATTCTCTGGGCCCACAGGGAGGCTTAGCTAAATGGGGATGATGTACAGTTATCAGAAATATAGAATAATATGTGACAGTGATGGGTATGCCAAAGTCTTGTTCTGTTCATTGTGCAGTTAACATTAAATGACTATTTATTAAACTTACTAAAGCTTTATATTTATTATTATCATGAATGTGATAAATTATTTTGAATGTGATGAATAATGAATAAAAAGATATATTCATGTGAGGATTCCAAAACACACAAAAAAATTAGTCATCCAAACAAGTTTATGGTAAGCCTGGAACTGAAATTTATGTACAGTTCAACTTCTATGTCTGCAGGTTCATCATCTGTGAATTCAACCAGTCAAGGATGGAAAATACTGCAAAAAAATTACATCTGTACTGAATATGTGAGGACATTATTCTGGTGATTGTTCCCTAAACAATCCAGTTTGACAACTCTTTCTATAGCATTCTTACTATGTTAGGTAATGCAAATAATCTAGACATGATTTAATATGGATTTTTATGTATATTTTTGTATATTTTGTCCCACATTTCCTTAACAAAGTCTTCACTTCATTGATCCTGAAAATAGGAGATAACCTTCTTACCTTAGTAATTTAGTGCTCTTTTGTAGACTCTAAATAAACAGAGTCCTCTAAAATGCAAGAGTAAATATATAAGTGAATATGATGACAGTCTTGAAAGGTGAAACAATCAATAAAGTAAATTAAAATGAAACAAAAACCATTTTTACTATTATAGTAGTCTTTGTATTAACCTATTTTTACAAATTTATTAAGGTGCTCAAACTAATTACACAATTTGGGAAGACATACTTATTTTGCAAAAACTAAAATAGGTATAGGCTTGTTGATTCTAAGTCTGAAGCATGCTTTTCTCCTTCCAATTACCATAATGGTATAAAATATGAAATGTGCATTCTTTTTCTGATTGACAAGTTCAATTTTGGATATATATTCTAGCTAATGGAATGAAAATTGTGATGTGCGAATCAGTGACAGTTGTTCAATTGTCTATTTTGTAAAGGGAGAACAGTTTGAATTATAAACAATTTCATTGTGTATGTGTCATAGTATCTTAACTGACAATACCACTATTGGTAAATAGGGTTTAATGAGGAAGTAATCACTATGCACATAGCAATGTCCAATTGTATGTTTTCTATCTATTGTTACCAGTGGAAGAAATGAATCTTTATTAATATTTAAATATTTTCATAGTTACATTTGACATGAGCATATTTGGGGTTGAACAGGATCTTCAACCAATGGTGTATAGTCTCTATCTATGTAGTGGTACTAAACAAACATTTTCAAGCTCTAGTCCCAGTATAATCTCTCCCTACCCTAAAAATATATAATGAGAAAAATTAAGTAAAGTGGGCTAGTTTGCTCATAACCAAGAAGTTGTTCCCAAATATCTTAGTTCAGTTTTGTTCAAATTCTTGGACACCGCTATATTTTATATGACAATTTTAAAGAAACTAACATGACTTGAGAGATTTTAATTTTTCTTTGTGTGGGATTGTTCATTTCAACTGATACAAACTGAAAGATAAATGCTAAACATTTCAGTTAGTGAAACAATTCAAAAGCAGGCTTGATCATATGTATTGAGCTAAAGTATCTCAAAAGGTTTCTAAAATATTCAGTATTTGAAGAAGTAAAAGCAGCATATATTCCCTTCAGTAATGCTCCTTTAAGACATTTTCATCTTGATTTTCTACGTCTGTCACTTTAAGTCTACATTATTTAATAACATCAAAAAAACAATGATTTGCAAAACATCAGACAGAGGATGTGTATGTGTGAGAGAAAGAAAGAGAGACAGAAACAGAGAGAAAGCGGCAGAAATACAAAGACAGAGAGACACAGAGACAGAGAGACAGAGAGAGACAGAGAAGGAGACAAAGAGGGAAAAGGAAAAAATATATTGGAATGTTGCTTGAAGACCTAGGTTTTTCATCTATTAAATTATAATGTATTACTATTTAGCAGTATAAATGTTTGCCCCTTAACTTCTCTGAGACTCAATTCTGTTACATTTTAAATAAGAGGTAAGATTCTCATTGGGTGTGGTGACACACTACTGTAATCCCAGCACTCAGAAGGCTGAGGCAGGAGGATCTTTGCAAGTTTGAGACCAGTGTTGGCTACAAAGTAAGTCCAAGGCCAGCCTGAACTGCATCGTGATAATTTGTCTCAAAAAGAAAAAAAAAAAAAAATGTCGGGCATGGTAACCACTTGGGAGGCTGAGGCAGGAGGTTCTTTGCAAGTTTGAGACCAGCCTGGGCTACAAAGTGAGTTCAAGGCCAATCTGAACTTCATAGTGAGACCCTGTCTCAAGAAATAGGGCCAGGGATTTAGCACAGCAGTCTAAGCGCCTGTCTGGCAGGTTTGATCACCAGTACCCCCCCAAAAAAAAGATAAGATTCGTGATGTTCTAATATTATCTGAATGTATTGATCAGGCTTTCTGCAGTTTTATTAAAGCTGACACTTCTCATTTCTCCTATCATTCTAGTGACTTCTTAGAGACTTTGGGGACATAAATTCTATACTAATATTTTTCTAAGTACAATGATCAATACTATGAATTGATATTTACATAACATTTGAGAAGTAGGAAGAACCAAGTAAGTTAGATTAATAATAGTTGGTTCAGGGTTACATAGACAAATATTGAAAGGGATGTTATTTCAATCCAAGATTTTAGGGCCTAGTGCTATTTCTACTTCACTTTCTTTCTTTGCACAATAAGAACTACCTGAATTGTTTTTCCTCATAAACATTGACATTCAATTTGGAGTTCATTAAAAAATATTTTCTTCATTGAGTCAAAATATTGAGGTGCAATGGCATTTTAAAAAATGAAATATTTTTAGAGTTAATGGTTTCTATTTGCTTTTTTAGTGTGCAATCACAAAAGCCCATCCAAAATTGTTCAGAAATCTACTCCTGTATGCATGCAATTTGTTGCAGTGCACAGGCAAATTGATTCTTCTATCTTCACAACAATATACAGTTTGCCACTTTAAAAGTAAGCTGCATTGCTGAACCAATAAAATGCAAAATATAAAAGTTCTATTGGTCACCTTTGGTTTTTCTAATGCAGCACCTAAAATGAATAACATGATAGATAATGACTAGAACAAGTGTTTATCACCTATACGGAAAATTCATACTTTTTAAAAATTAGTATTCACCATTAAATATTAGAACATACAAAACCCATTCTGGGTGAACAGGCAGGAAAATATTATATAAAGTTATTAAAAAATGTCTGTGGAACAGACCACTTTGATGTATTACAGAAACTCATGCATGGTGAAGTATCAGAACAAAGTTTTCTCAGCATCTCTGTACTCTCCAGAAATCATATAGTATGAATCTGCATAGAGAGATGAAATGGTTTAGAAAGCAACTGTAGAAGTTACCCACAAATGTTATTAAATTTCATGTCCAAGAGAAATTTTATATTTGATAAAACCCAGTAATTTTAGTTATTTTTTTTCATAACGGGAATCAAACTCATGACTTGATGCTTGCCAGGCTGGCGCTTGTGCCACTGAGCTAAATCCCAGGCCTTTAGTAACATTTTTAATGTATTTTTTTAAAGTGAATTTCTTTAATTTTCCTGAGATATGAAAGAAGATAAAATTCTAATGGAATGGCATTCTTAAAATTCTTTGAAATATTTTCATGTATTCCTTTAATAATTTTCAGTTTACTTCTTTATGTAAATTAACTTCTACACATGAATTTTTAAAACTTTTTTTTTTTTTTTTTTTTTTTTTTTTTTTTTTTTTTTTTTTTTTTTTTTTTTTTTTTTTTTTT